>APFE030505944.1:38286-97943 GCA_000404065.3 Pinus taeda
CCCTGTGTTAGGTTAGGCAGACCCACCTATGGTTTTGTGCATGATTTCGCACATGTTTTTTGGACGCGATGGTTTTCGGTCCATGGTATTGGATGCTTCGGCATGTATAAATATGTATTGTAACATTGAAAGGAACATAATGAAAAATCAAGCTGGTAGTCCCGGTTTTTGGGATCCAGTGGGAAATCTCTGTGTATATGTGTTTTATGTGTTATGCTCTCGCATTTTTATTTTTCATGTGATTTAGAATTCGTATGCAAGTAATTTCTATACGGGGTTAAAACCTACAGCTACTATATTGTGTAGGCTTGAGATTCCTCTTTAGTCTTGTCATGACTAGTGTATTGAAGACTCATTCTCTCTCTTCTTTGCTATTTTCTGGCTTTACACCCAAGAGGCTCCTTTATGTTGAGTTGTACTATTGCATTGCATGTTGACCATTTATACCTTTTGGCCTTGAGCCAGCTTCACTTAGACTCGTGCCTAATCCACCTTTTGACTATGTCTCCTATGAAATCAACCTTGCAATCACTTAGCCTTTGCAACTTGACGTGCCTTTTTACCCATGGAAAGAACATTCCTTTGAGTGTTATTGACTAGTTTCGTCACCTTGCATTAAGCATAGGAATGTTCCCCTCCTAGGAACTGGCGCATCTATATTTGGACACTCATTCTTTCCACTATACTATAGCACTCTTTTATTCTTTTTCAAGCTTCATGAATATGAAAAAGACAAAAAAAAATTATATATCCCAAAAAGAGCGGTAACAGGACATAATTTCCATAATTGATGGCAGCTAGAGTCAGTTGAGTCACCCTTGAACAAAGCACTCAAAAAATAAGTCTTTCCTCCATTGGGATGGGCTTTAGTTTGACTTAGGAGAGCCTTAACCTTGTTATTGAGTCAATACTCCTCTGATTGTTTATCTCTTCCAATCACATGGAGAGTTTGCTTATGTCTTCTGCATGACAAACTTATACAAAGTTATCACATGTTGCCATGTAGTGCCATTTGAGTTGTGCTTTTGTTCAAGGGAAGTAAACCTGAGTCGGCTTTTCAGCAGTGTCTCTTGACCTATTTTCAGTTGGCCATCCCTTTTTTTCAAAGTCATGTTCATTATCACATCAGCTATTTGGTCCTTTGCTTGTGCTGGTTTGAGAAGGTCTCCATTGACTTCTTGCTGGTGGGTCTTTCTCTTATCAACTACAACAAATTCCTCTAAGAGCAGATCTAGAGTCGCACCCTGACCCTATTTCCATTATTGATAGGTTACCTTGTGCTTAGCATCGATCAATATCATGGGTCTTTGACTGAATGGTTTCCCTTGTGTTCGACATCAGCTTTCATTATCACACATTGGGATTCGTGAAGTACCTTGGTTTCAATTTGACCTGATTGTGGATTTCTCACCTCTGTGTCAGTTTTCATTATTGATTGGTTCAGAGGGCTTCTATCATGCACTAGCTACATCTTGTGTACACCGAAAATGTGCTTCGGTTGGGTTACTACATCTTTATTTGTCTGATTCGTTCCACATTATTGGCCTATGGGTTACACTCGCGCTAGATTGATGAAGGATGCCTTAATGCCTTCCTTCTAGTGGATATTTTCCCATCAACTTCAACTCATTACTTTGGGAACAAGATCTAGAGTCCATTTGGCATTACCTTAGGGTTTGCAGTCATCAATGGTAGACTCCTTCGCTATCAACAATGGAAAAACATCATTGTCTCCTTATTGATAGTGTTGAAAATGGCAACAAGAAATGCTAAAAATAGCATTGTTATAAATAGTAGTTTAGGTACCAGTGCTGGATTGAGCAACAGGGAATGAAAAATGGAAGTGCTAAAAATAGCATTCTATTTTTAGTAGTTCGGGATGGATTCTTATTTTTAGTTAGTCCCTGGACTAAAATAGGAAATAAAATTCGAGTTTGAACTTAACAGCTATTTGAAAATAACTTAATTAATCCACCATGAGTTAATTAGTTGTGAAAAATCAAACATGAAGTCTATGTGACGACATGCAACAGTTTCTCCATTAATTGAGGAATTTATCCATCAGTTAAAGGATAAGGATGAGTTATAATTTGAGTTGTAATTAGTTGGCTCAGTTAACTGAGTCAAGTCCAGTTAGATTGATTTAAATAGTTTGTTTAAATTAATGTGATTTCAGTTAGTTAATGCTTGCATGCATGTAACTGTTGTTCTTCAGATACCTGAATATTCGTTCATGAATAACTCATGCATGTCAGTTTAGACAAAGACCCAGTTGAGATTAGAGGGGGGACAGTGTAATATCAATTGGATGGATTTTTCCTATGAAGGAAACTCATTCATTGAGAAGGATTTATCTCCTTCAGGACTGCGCAGTTAGATCAGAGGTTAGTGTGTGTGAAGAGGCCAATTCACACATGTGGCTTCACTGGACCCCAAGAAAAATTGTGCAAATAAATAGGAGGTTTGGAGGGCAGAGGAGAAGGTTTGAGAGAGGCCTTTGACTCTCTATGAGCAACAGAGGGATTGTAGAGAGAGTAGGATAGCTTGTGAGCTGATTCTTTTTGTAATCCAGACTATATTTCCACTTGTATGATAATACAGAGTTGGGGTTTTAGGCTGAGGCTTTCCCTGGGTTATTTCTTTTGTGTTATGTGTGATTGCTTCTCATTCTTAGTTATATCTGTTCTTGGTTGATATTGCTCATATGTGATTAAGCTTCCCAAAGTTTATGGTAGAAGTAGATCTTGTATTTTGCTTTAGTACATTGCATAATATGTTGATCTACAGTGGGAATTTCTACGTGGTATCAAAGCTAGTTGATTTGTAGAAAAATTCTACATGGTATCGGAGCAAAGGTGATCAAAGGAGAGAACTGTATACAAGAAGGGAGAAGTTCAAAGTTTGTGGTTCCTGAATATAGAAATCAAGTTCTTATCACATCTCCTTTCCACCAATGGCGTTCAATGGTTTAAGGCTTGAGTATGCACTTGATGGCAACTCAAACTATATAGCTTGGAAGGATAGCATGGAAGCAGTATTAGAGGATAACGGGTTAAAGGACTTCATTGATCAAGAAGCCCCCAAGCCTGCAACATCTAGTTCCCAAGAATTGGTGGAATGGAAGAAATGTGTGGCTAGAGCAAGGAGAATCCTTCCGGAGGGATTTCGAGATCACATAGTCTCGAGTCTCCATGGGAAGGAGACATTGTTTTCAATGTGGAAAACATTGAAAGATCTATATCAGAAGAGCAGCGATCAGAGGAATTTGGCGCTAAAAGACAAGCTTCGGAAGATCAAGTGTGAAAAGGGCAACACAATCTCTACGTATCTGAACAAGCTCACCACATGCAAGGATGAGCTTGGAAGTGTAGGGATCGCAACAGCTGATGATGACATGGTGAGTCTTACACTCCTCGGTCTTCCTAAGAGCTGGCATAGCTACCAGGACTCAGTTAATGGAAGAGAGAAACTACCACATTGGGAATGACTTTAGTCAGATCTGATGCAAGAGGAGATAAGAAGAAGCACCAGAGATGGTTCTTCATCCATGGAGGATGAAGATAAATGTGCCTTAGCGAGTAAGGTGAAGAAGGGGAAGGAGAAGGATTATCATTCCAATTCGAGTTCTTCCCATGGTGGGAAGAAGTTTGACAAATCGAAAGTGTGATGCTTTCATTGTCATGAGGTGGGCCATTTTGCTACAAATTTTCCACTGAAGAAATCCAAGATGGGATCAAAGGAAGGATCTAAAGTTGAGGCATTGACCTCACAATTCGATTTGGATTTCACTCTCTTCGCATGCATGGTTTCATCTATGGTGGGAAGTGGTTGGTTTCTTGACAATGGAGCTTCTTTCCACATGAACGGTGACAAACGTTTATTCAGTACCTTGGAGGAGAAAGATCTCCAGATACTCATAGCAATGGGTAATTATGAAAAGTATAGTGTCTTAGGTGTAGGCACAGTTGTTTCTCAGAGGGAGCATGGAGCTTGCATTACCTTGACCGATGTCAAGTATATACCAGGACTGAAGAGAAATTTGGTGTTGATCACGATGCTAGAAGACAAAGGCTATGACGTAGTCTTCAGTAAGGGAAAGGTTTTCCTTAGACACATCATCGCTAAACAAGTGAATCAAATCAGTTCACAAGTCAAGAACCTATATGCTCTTAAGGTTCAAGATGCATGCAAAGCCTTGAGGAGCAAGGCATCTAATGGAGACTTAGTGGATTAGAGGGAGAGTACATTACCTCTCAACAAGCAGCCATAGGAGAAGTCTCAAACGATTGTGGAGGAGCCACGATTGGTGAAGTAGCTTCATGAGGTTGTGGAGAAGCCACAACTAGAGAAGTTGAGAGGAGACTGAATGGAGGCATCCACTCATGTAGAGACCTCCAGTAGGGGGGAAATTTCTAACCAAGTGGGTAGAGGGATCACATGCACCCATACCTCTAGGTAGGAGGTGGGGCGATGTGGAGTGATCATCCCAAGAAGGCTGGAATAGGGGAAGGATCTTTGAGGTACCTAGCCTCTTTGATTTGACCATGCTAGAGGAGCCCTGACGAGGAGTAGCAGGACTGGCTGAGTGGGTAGAGACAGATGTGGATCGAGCAGCAGAGAGAGCTACAGTGCAGGAATCCCAAGACAGTGCAGAGCTAGTAGGTTGCAACAATGTGAGAGGCACATGAGTGTTGCACCAGTGCCAGATGGCACAAAGAGGTATGCAATGGTGCGAGATGCATGGATTGTTGCAACAGCTCAAAGGTCAGAGAGGGAGCACTTTTCAGTGGCAGATGGAGCTTTAGCATCAGAGTATGTTTCTAGCTCAACAGAGAGGTCAATTGGGAGTTTTTTTTGTTTCTAAAGTTGCTAGAGAAACCACACTTGGTAGAAGTGTTGCATGCAGAACATTCCAAAGGTACAGGATTGGGTTCAATTTGAAACCTTTCTTGTTGAGAGGGAGTGTTGAAAATGGCAACAAGAAATGCTAAAAATAGAAGTGCTAAAAATAGCATTGCTATAAATAGCAATTTGAGTACCAATGCTGGATCGAGCAACAGGGAATGAAAAATGGAAGTGCTAAAAATAGCATTATATTTTTAGCAGTTCGGGATGGATTCCTATTTTTAGTCAATCCCTGGACTAAAATAGGAAGTAAAATTTGAATTTGAACTTAACAACCATTTGAAAATAAATTAATTAATTATCGTGAGTTAATTAGTTGTGAAAAATCAAACTTGAAGTCTATGTGAGGACATCCAACAGTTTCTCCATTAATTGAGGAATTTATCCATCAGTTAAAGGATAAGAATGAGTTCTAATTTGAGTTGTAATTAGTTGGCTCAGTTAACTGAGTCAAGTCTAGTTAGATTGATTTAAACAGTTTGTTTAAATTAGTGTGAGTTCATTTAGTTAATGCTTGCATGCATGTAACTGTTGTTCTTCAGATAACTGAATATTCTCTCATGAATAACTCATGCATGTCAGTTCAGATAGAGACCCAGTTGAGATTAGATGAGGGCTAGTGTACTATCAGTTGGATGGATTTTTCCTATAAAGGAAACTCATCCATTGAGAAGGATTTATCTCCTTCAGGACTGTGCAGTTTGATCAGAGGTTAGTGAGTGTGTGAAGAGGCCAATTCACACATGTGGCTTCACTAGACCCCAAGAAAAATTGCGCAAAGAAATAGGAGACTTGAAGGGCAGAGGAGAAGGTTTGAGAGAGGCCTTTGATTGTCTATGAGTAGTAGAGGGATTGTAGAGAGAGCAAGATAGCTTGTGAGCTGATTCTTTTTGTAATCTGGACTATATTTCCACTTGTATGATAATACAGAGTTGGGGTTTTAGGTTGAGGCTTTCCCCAGGTTATTTCTTTTGTGTTATGTGTGATTGCTTCTCATTCTCAGTTATATATGTTCTTGGTTGATACTACTCATATGTGATTAAGCTTCCGCAAAGTTTATGGTAGAAGTAGATCTTATATTTTCTTTAGTACATTGCATAATCTGTTGATCTACAGTGGGAATTTCTAAATGGTATCAAAGCTAGCTGATTTGTATAAAAATTCTACAGATAGATTCTTCCAAGTGTCCGACTACAACTCATTTATTCGCACTTGTTAGATTGTACTAGGTACCTTGACTCTCATCATCATTATCGGTGAGTAGTCTCACTTTTGTTAATGGTATACATCAATGACTGGTAATCAAACAATTTCTCACATGGTTGACTTCAGATCATTTATTCCCATTGTGCAGAAATGTACCATGGCAATTGGTGAAGACCTTGGGTTTTTATCAGCATTTCTTAGTTCACTTGTCAGTTGCTCTTGTTTCTGCTAGTTAACACCATCCACCTTATATGTTTCAATTCCTTACAGCGACATCCTATATGTTTTCACCTGAGTTGTAGTGTAGTACCATTTGTTCCACCATTTGACTTGGTACTTTTTGGATCAACTTTATGACTTCAATGATCAGCTTCCTACTTCAGCATCATTGATCAGTTCTTTGTATGTGATATTGAGACATGTACTTATATGGATATGATCGGATGATCCATTATGTATATTTAGTTCCTTTATACTTGTATGCATATTGGATCCACTTTTGTACTTGACATGCAGACATGCTTTATTATATCTAAGCATGGGTATGCCCGACTTAGATAGCAGTTTCTTTCTGATCTCTTTCACTGGCTTGGCACGTTGAATTCTGGTGAACTCCTCTCTGGTCTCGGCATTATTCCTTCCATACACTTAATACATTTTGGCCATCATGCACCCCTTCTTACCTTATATATTGGGGGCGTCTACTATAGCACCATTTACCACTCTTGGTAGATTTGATGTTTTGGTTATGGCCTAGGGAAGCCCTTCCTCTCCAGACTTGGTCCAAATTCTAAAAAATAGTGTTTTATTTCCCATATGCTACTTTTCCCTATGTTAAAACTATGTACATGTGGGTGACTCAATATATTCCCAACCCACGTATATGTGTTAAAACACTAAAAATTAATAAATCTTCTTAAATGTAGGTGGAGTTTACAGGTTTTACCTATTACTCACCTACTATAGCCAGTGGCCCAATTGTTTCCCAACTGAAAAAACTAATTTGGAGAAGTATAAATAAACCTCCATGGAAGGTCTAAAGGGAGAAGAGATGAGATATTGATATTATAGTTGATTGATCCCTGATCAAGTTTAAAGAAATCCCTATGCCTCCTGCACTCCCCAAGTTATAGGAAACCTTTGTTTCCTCTTTTGAGATTTCCTTCATCCATCTTATGACATCCTTGTGTGTATCGATGGAGGAAGATTTTTGAGGTCGGGACAGGATGGTTCCACTTGGAGCTGGAGGAAGACTCAAGTTGTAGTTTTACACCTTTCATTTATCTTACATCAAGAAAGAAATGGTGTTAAGTTCCTGATATTTATCGTGTTTATGCATTGATCCATGTTGTGATTTTTTTATAAATCTTATATTAACGTGTAATTTCTCATTTTCTTATATGGTCTAACACATATATCATGAACATGATTTCTATTACTACTATTTTATATGTTTTGCTTGAATAAGTTACAGGTTTTAAAGGCATCGAAAGAAGCAGACGGATTGGACCCTACGGGATCGACCCCGAACACAGGACCTCCAGGTAATACCACTTATTCCTAGTTCACTAGTTTAAGCATTTAGATTGTTTTTTTGCACATTTCTTGTTGTTGTATGCCCTCCACTCTATTAGCGTTTTCAAGACAATTCCCTAGGGTGTTCCCACCCGCAACGTATAGGGACAAAGCACGGAAGTTTATTCAGTGGATGCCAGTGATTCATTAGATAGTATAGGAGCAGTTGGAAAAGAGTCAGGCTTGGTATAAAGCTCGACATGATAAGCACCGATTTGACCATCAGTTTCAAGTTGGGGCATGGTATCGGTCCACATTAGGAAGGATATAATGAAGGGAGAAGGGAATAAATTGAGACCCATTCAATATGGTCCCTTCACCATATTGGAAAAGACTGGAGATAATTATTTTCATCTTGACTTTCCCTCTTATATGCAAATGTACTTAGTAGTGAATGTTGAAAACCTAAAGCTTTACGAACCTCCATTGATTATGGATACTGAAGAGGTTGCACAGATTCCTACAGTGGACGATTTTGTGCCAGAGTATCTAGACAAGTTTCCCGAAGATATCATTCTTAACAGGAAAACCATAACTTCACAATGGGGAGATGTGGAGTACATTCGTGTTGGCTTCAAAGGAATGCATCTGAGTAAAGCTCAATGGCTGGAGAAAGAGAAAGTGAGGGAGAAATTTCCTCACTTGCCAATAGACTGAAAGGGCTTTTGGCGGTCCAAAATCTCTTAGTGGGGAGGATTGATCCAGGTGGATCTCTAAAAAGTACCAGTGGCATGGTAAGCAAGCTCAAAACTCAAAGTGGAAGAAACCTTATAAACTTAGCATCAAATCAAAGTGCTCGTCATCTTGATTCCAATGGTGTGAATGAACTCAAATCCGAGCTCGTATGAAGAAGTTATAGCAAGTAAAAGTTTACCTTTGACTTGTATAGGTGGCAAGAGGAGATGACGGGAAAATTTTTTGTGAATGGGGAAGCACCAAGTGATACACTGCCATTGATCCCACATTTCTCTTATCACAAAAGGCAAAGGTCAGTGGTTTCAAATCAGCCCTAAGCAAGAAAAGTTGTGATGTGATAATCGCATATCGCATATCGCAATCGCAAAAGGAAAAGTGTTTCTGAAGTGGCCCTGGGTAGGATCCCGATTACGATTGTGATATTACATATCGCGGATGGGAGGGGATCAACTTTTTATGAATTGGCCCCCAACAGAGTCTAGTTGTCATGCGATATATCACAATCACAGTTTGCATAAGGGGAGAAGTAGTATGGAGTGCCAACCCTGATTCCCGCCAATTGCGATTTGCAATGAGGCTCGATATATTATGAACTGTGTTTAAAAAGGTCATTGTGTTTGTTGTTATCGTAGGGAGCCCATTGTAAAGGTTGGGATCTGTATGCCGATGGAAAACATCGATTGCAATTTGTGATGAAGCTAACTATGCCAATGGATATTTTTGACATTTGAGGATTAATGCGAAAACAATCTATGGACTATTTTCCTATTTTTAATAGGGTTGTTACCACGTACTATGTAGGGGCCCGAGAATCTCTTCATGAAACAGACCTGCCATCTAATGCTTGTCATCTGTTGGGAACTACCCAGGAATTGAGGGGCTTGCCACCAAGTATATATATTGGACTAACAGCACAAGAAAAAGGAGGAGATTGGTTGATAGCTCAAAATTGTATGCAGCATTAACTTGACCTAGTAGTAGGGGCTAGAACCTCATCTTGAGCAGTAGGGAGGTTCCGAGAGGGTGCAGAAAGCCCGATTATTCGAGTTAGGTGTTCGAATAGGCATTTTTGCACTATTTTTCGCCAAGCTTTTGGGGGTACTGCATGTTTCTGAAGCTAGGCTTTGCATTCTTCGTCCATCTTACAACTTGGAGGTATAAGGATTGTAATTTAATGTTTTTTGTACTTTTATCTCTTTTTATGCCACTTAATGAAAGAAGGCCTCCCCACTATTGAGCAGGGCCCGAAGACATAGTCCAAATTAGATGAAATCCATAATCAAATTTGTGTGTCATGGTTTCTTGCTTATCATGTTATTTCTGCTTTGTTTTATGTGCTTTTAAGTTCCATGTTTTATAAGTTATGTTTCATGTAATTTGGATGCATTTATAAGTAAAAGATCTTGGATCAATACTCCAGATCTGCGAGTCCAAGTAATGACTAGTTAGAAATAACCCAATAAGCATGATCTTATTAATCTACCTAAACTTAATCAAAAACACTGAAAATAGTGCTAAATAAGTCTTTTACCTTCAATCACAAAATATCAGGGTTTGATGCTAATGGAACAGTACAAAAAGGTAAAAGGAGAATAGATATAGGTGAAAAATAGTAAAGAAAGGGGTGCATGTAGGTACAAAAGTGGGGACCAACATGCCCCCATGCTAAAAGAGATGTATGCCCTCATGAATTTTTCACTGAGTCACCAAAAATAGGGTAGGCCATTGTTTCATACTCCTGTCGCCTTGACCAACACTTCCAACCCATGATGGTCCTTTACCACAGATTTCTGGAAGTACAGAGCTATCTTTTGAGCATTGACCCTCTTAATAGGCCTCAACTGAGCCTTCTTCCAATGAACTAGATGCTTGTTCTTTAGCACTAATGCATCATTTTGAGACACTAGGGAAAGGTTGGTGTCTCTGTACTCATTATTGACATCTCAGACATAGTGAAACAAAACCTTATACTTACGAGCCCTTTCTCTTAGTTTGTCATTCTTCTTTGAAGTTTAGCCACAAGCCAGTGTAGGTTTTCTTCATTATGGACAGAGGAGGTTTTTCTTGGCATCGTGGGTGGTTGGGAGTTATTTTCGTTCTGACCAGAGTTGTGTTGTTTTTGTTAGAGCTAGATATTTGTTTTTTGTTGCTTGTACTCCAACTAGGAAGCTTTTTAGGCAGGGAACAACTCATCATATTTTGGTTGATCTCCTGCAAGATATTTTCTTCACATAGGGGAACTTCCTTTCCTTTATCCATCACAGTGATTCCTTGATGCCAAAATCTAGAGAAGATAAAACATCAACTAGTTCCTAAATGTGATGTCTGAAATCGACAACCCTGCCTATGCATACTCCTAGTATAACGTCAATTCTGAGGGATAGTCAGGGTTTCTACTGCTTATTGAAATGGGGTCAAAGACACAACTGTTGATACCACATCACCCTGGAAAAGTTTGTGTTTCCTATTGTTACACAGTATTTTTTCACACCTCTTGCACTTCCCTGAGACATAACCTGAAGTACTAGAAACATGACCATCATGCAGTGTACTCATTCATATATGCAGCTCAGATCCTTCCTAAGACATTAATTGTAAAATGCCTTGAGCTTCCCCTGAAGGAAATAGCTCTGAAACCCTAATTTGAGAGTCATCACCCTTATGAGACTAAAAACAGTGATGATTGTCGGTTGCATCGTACTAAACCCATGATGCCATCACTTTGTTCACTTGTATACCCATGATGATCCAAAAAAGGAAATTTTCTGAAAGAGGATGAGAAGCTTTGTGATCTAGAAGCTTCCATAGAGGTGAGATGGAGGTTTTTCGGCATAGATGAGGTTGAATTCTCCCAACTTGGCCTCTTGGTTTTATCCCTATGAGCTACCTCCTTGAGATAAGGGCCTACTCCTATCCTTCGAGAGATCTTAACTCCCTTTCCCAGCCTATATATTCACCCTCTCCTATTCCCAAATGGTTGGTCTATGTCTATTTTCACCCTTAAGCTAAGATTGTGCCTATATGCTACTCATTTGACTTGGAGGAGTGCTTGGAGATATTAGCTTGGACTTGGATATTCATTCAAGGATAGCCTATCAACATCAAGGCTTGGTTGTATGCTTCCCTTTCTTTTCTATTAGTATACAATTGTTGGTTCATTTTCCATTGATGGGTATGTTCATGTATCACCTATCTTAACATTCCTTGATTGGTTAAGTAGGTTGCTTTTGAATATGCTCTTTGCATTTGCATGCCTTGTTTTGTTTTGAACTCTTGTGCAGGTGCATAAATGTTGTGAGCAGTAGGAATGAGCTCATGTCACAAGTGATTCAAGTTCTTCAACAAAGGAGATCGAGATAGCATCAGATTGAGGTAGGCCATCTTCTTCATCTCTCTTTTCAATTGTAATCTATGAAAGTGTCTAGTAGATTGTCACGTAGGTTGCTAGTCCCACTCATTGGGCTAGAGGGACCGTCTCTGTCTGTAGAGAAGATTTACCTAGATAACACCTATTAAGGGTAGTCCTAGCCTTTTCATCGCATTGTTCAATAGTTTCCACTATGGGTTGAATAATGTCTAGGGAAGGTTCTATTGGTTTGTTGGCCTGCGCTTTCTTGGTCGTCTTTTCCCTATGTGTAGGTTTGTCTTTCTTATTTCTCCTACATTTCTTATTTTTCTACGAAATTG
Organism: Pinus taeda; assembly: GCA_000404065.3. NCBI lineage: Eukaryota > Viridiplantae > Streptophyta > Pinopsida > Pinales > Pinaceae > Pinus > Pinus taeda. The sequence goes on from APFE030505944.1 coordinate 50,356, forward strand.
GGTTTGCTTTCTCATCGGGGATATCGGGACTTAATGTTACCTCACAAGGTTTTTTAGTCAATCTTCCTTCCACAGGAGTGGTGGGCTTTGTTTTTGGACTAGGGTTTGGTATAGAAGTTGAAGGAGTTTTGGCCTTAAGACTTGGAGTTTTCAGCACAGGGTTGATGAGTCATTGTAGAACTTTTTTTTTGGGTTTCCTCTCCTTAGAAATTCACGATTAGAAAATCCTCCCAAGACTTCCTCATTTTGCTCAATTCTGCTATTACAATCATCTTAATTAGATTGTGATTATATGTACCTGTCTCAGGGTTTTTACCTTTAGACTGAACCCCTCTTGCCATCTTATGGTGACTTTGATGCAAAAAGTAGGGAGAATTAATTTCTCAGCTCTCTGAGAAGTGCAAAAATATTCTAACATGGTAGAGAAAAATAGCAGCATACCATCCCTTACATCTAATTAACCTCTACAATGTCATGAGAAACGAGTACCATTTTTCATCCAAACAACTTCGTAACACTCATGTCGACCAACTCAGCATCTGATATGCGATCTTCAGGAATTTTTCACAATCTTTACATCTTGGTGCGCTCTTTTGAAGAACTGGTCACTTGTAGAAGACAACCCCATCACCTTGATGATAGATTCCTCCGTAATTCTAAATTTGAGGTTCCCTATCTCCACAGTGTCATCGTTAAAGCTCTGTAAGAAGGCTAAGGCCACCTTGTCGATATATCCTTGAATTTTCTTGAGAAACCCCATCCAACCTCTTTCTTCCAACAATTCCCTACACTTTTCATACTGCAGACTTCTAGAAAATTGCACAAAGGTGGGCTCATGCCTATCAACCCCCATGCCTAAATGAAGACAAGTCTTGATAAAAAATATATATATATTGCAAGATTAACACTCATAGTCAATTTTCTTAGCACCCTGAATGATGAAGGGAATGGGAATTGGTTGTCATGATGGCCAATAGTTTTTCATAATTCAAAATGATAGAAAATAGTCATGGCAAGGGTAAATTGAGGATTAACATGTGTTGTTATGATTAAAGGGAAAGTGGGGGCAAATGGGGATTAATTGACATAGGAAAAGATAATAATAGATAATGGAGATAAATCGTTACATAGCCTATAATCATATGCTTCCAATTTAGCTTAAGTAAATAGATAATTGCATACCTTGGTTATAACTCATAATGATGTTGGATTCTAAAGACAAGGATAGTGATGTTGATTTTGATTTTAATCAAAGCATAGCAACACTTAAGAACAATTGTGAAATATTTTTCCCACAATCCATGTTTATTATAGAAGTTTTCATGTAGCATTTTCCCTTGAAATTTCCACATTCTAGAGCTCCATGATAGTGCCAAGTTAGGTAAAAGAAGTTAACTACAGAATGAACCTAACAGTTGACTGTAAACTTTATCTTCAAATCATCATGCAGATTCTGAAATATCATCCCATGGAGTTTGATCAGGCCTGGAACAATTTTTGCCTGAGACATTTCACATTTAGTGTGTGAAATGTCATAAATAAGACTCTAGGGTTTTTCTTTTCCGTACTTATTATGCTCAGCCCGGAAAAGAGTAATTTTATCTTCAGCATATCCCTAACTACCGCCACCTCACTAGTTTAACGAGCCTGAAGTAGCCATGTGCTAGGGGCATTCATTTTTAGAGAGTCTGAATAACACAAAGTAGACTCCAAGGGGTTTTATTTTATGTAAATATTCCACTAAGCCCAGAAAAGAATAATTTTGTACTCAGCGGATCCCTAAACTACTATTGTTCCATTTAGTTTTTACGAACCTGGATCAGTTACTGCTTGGAACTTTCAATTTTTGAGAGTCTGAAATGTTCAAAGAAGACTCCAAAAGATCATTTTCCATAATTAATTTGTCAAGTTTGTTTAAAGGAATAAACTTACCCAAGATATATTTCTCCTTTATTCTACATGAGCTGTGATGAGAACATCTATAAATATGGAAAATATTTCAGCTCACTGTTCATTTATACTATATACATATATATACATAAATATGTAAAATAAAATCAGTTTGAAGGGCTGGCAAAAGCCGACTCCTTCCCTTGAACTAATTCCATCTCTGAATCTTGCATCACTTGCTATAAAAATTCCTGGCGAGAAAGTGGTCGGTGCTATAACTTGAGTTGATAGCCATTTACCACAAATGAGGTTTGTTAGCATCAATATTTTTTATTCAAGCGGAGCCATTAACAAAGACTTATTCCACTTCATAGGGTCACAACCATCTATTTTAAAATTTCCCTTTGAAGTGTTTGAATTTACTTTCATATAGCTGTGCCCAGTCTCCAGGGTGAAAGACGTTTTTCTTGATAAATATATCATGCCATCGAGCCCTCTGATCTTGTACTAGCACAGTTCTTTGGAATGCATCATGCCTGATCTCATCCAACTCATTCAGTTACATCAGTCTTTGTTCTTTAGCCTCATTTAAATTCATTCCTAATTGAGTGGCAATTCGAAATGTTTTTACCTAAAATTTGATAGGAAGCAACACTTGTTTTCTGTACACTAATTCATAAGTAGTGTGCCCTATCACATTCCTCCAAGTGATAGAATAAGCTCACAAAGCTTCAGGTAATCTGTTGGCCCAATATCCATGGTGGAGTTGAATGGTCTTAGTAAGAATAGATTCGAAGACTTTGTTTGTAGATTCCACCTGTATGTTTGCTTAGGGGTTGTATGGGATGTATTTCCAATGCTTAATATGGTATTGTTCAGTAATGGACTTCATCAATTTAGATGTGAATTGTGTGCCTTGGTCAGTAACAATATCTCTAGGCACTCCAAATCTAGTGAAGATGTCTTCAAAGAGGAAACCGCCCACTACTTTCTCAGAAGCTGAATATAAAGCCTTCGTCTCTACCCATTTTGTTACATAATCAGTGCAAATAAATGTATATGTCTTTTTCCTAAACATGGGAAAGATGGGTCCCACAAAATCCAATTCCTACTTCTCAAAGGAATCTATTAATATCTGTGTCTAGAGAGGCATCTCATCTTAAGGAATTGGCCTCCCCATTCTCTGGCAAGCATCACAACTGGATACGAACTTTTTAGCATCTTTGAAAAGTGTGGGCCAATAGTATCTTACATGTAGGAATTTATAAGTTGTTCTTTTATCTGCAAAATGCCCTCCACAGGGCTCACTATGGCTAGCATTCAAAACATCAAACATCTCATCTTCCCACACACACTGCCTCGTGATCAAATCAGGTCCAGTGTGGAATGAATCTCCCTCTATCCAAGATAATTAGCACTCTATTGTATGATATTGTGTTTTTCCCTGGTGGACAGATTTTGTGGCAACTTCCCTAACACCAAGTAGTTATATATGTCAAAAAACCAAGGAGTAAAAGTTGATATTGCAAACAAGTCTTCATCAGGAAAATCATTCGAAATTGGTGATGAGGCCTTATCCTAAGAAATGTTCATTCGTGATAAAAAGTTAACCGCTAAATTGTCTTGCCCCAGACTATCAATCACAGTAATGTTAAATTCTTGCAATAAAAGCAACCATCTAGTAATTATTCCATTAGTAATATATTTATTCATAATAAATCTAATGGTAGAATGATTTGCATGAACAAAGGTCTCATAACCGGTGATATAGTGTCTAAACTTGCTAATGGCATGTACAACTACTAGTAATTCTTTTTCAGTGACTGAATAATTTTATTCAGCAGGGGAAATATTCTTGCTAATGAAATAAATAGCATAAGAAAAGTTATCCTCCCTTTGTCCCAATACTTCTCCAAGGGAAGTGTCTAATGCATCCATGCAAATATGAAATGGAAGGGACCAATTTTTCCCTCTTAATACTAGAGCAGTAGTCAATTTATCCTTCAGTCCCTGAAAAGCATTCTGACAGTTAGTATCCCATATAAAATCAACATCTTTAGCAAGTAGATTAAACAAGGGTGCTACAATTTCGTAAAATTTTCAATAAATATTATATAGTACCTTGTGTGTCCCAAAAATCTTCTTACCTCTTTTTGTGATGTAGGAATTGAAATATGTGAGATTACCTCTATTTTCGCAGGGTCGACTTTTATCCCTTCGAATGATACATGAAATCCAAAAAACATTCCCTTAGTCTGCATCATTTTACATTTAACACTACTAAGGGCTACATGATCTTCTTGACATTAAATCAACACCTTTTCCAAATTTTCTAAAGCTTGATAAAAATCATCCCCATATACTATGAATTCGTCCATGTAGACTTCTACACAATCATGTATCGGGTCAAAAAACATGGCCAAAACAGCCCGCTAAAAGGTCGTCGAGGCATTACACAAACCAAAAGGAAGCACTCGATAAGCATAGGTGCTCCATGAGCAGGTAAAGGTAGTCTTCTCTTGGTCCTCTAGGGCTATTTGAATTTGGTTGTAACCAATATACCCATCCAGAAAAGAGAAGTATTTTTCCTCGATAGTATGTCAAACACCTGATTGATGAATGGTAAGGGAAACCAATCCTAAAAGGTGGCCTTGTTCAACTCTCTATAGTCAACACAAATTCACCATTTACCATTTTCTTAGGGACCACCACCAAAGGTGACACCCATTTACTATCAGAAATGGATAAATAAATATGCATTTAAGAGCTTTTGCAACTCATCTTTAACAATTTCCTTTAAGGTTGGCTTCATAAGCCTCTAAAGTTTCCTAACAGGACTCATTTCATCGTTTGTATAAATATGGTGTGTGCATGTGTCTAGATGAATACCTTTCATATCCAAGTAGTCCCATGTGAATGCTCCAGATTGTTTTTGAAGCATATTTGATACTTTCTTTTTCTGTTCTGTACTCAATTTGGTGCCAATGTACAGCATCTGTCCATCAGTGATTTCAATAGGTTCAATATTTATTTCACTTCCATCTTCTAATGTTTCCATAGTGAATGTTGCAAATACAGCTGGATGACAGGTTTCTTGAAACTCATTATTGAAAACATGTTGATAGCCATTAAAAGAAACAGGATAGTTAATGCAAGTAATATCAGACAAAAATTGTTGTAAAACATGTTCTTATATTTGATCCTGAAGTCCTCTAGATTGTTCTAAAGTTAATAGAGGAAACATACAATCCTCTTCTCCATAAGGATTTTCTAACCACAAAGGTACTTCGGTAACCATTTGAGCAGGTGGAAAGATGGTTAATGTCTGATTTTGTACCCCATTGGAAATAATCATTTCCCCATACCTACAGCCAATGATAGCATTAGTGGTGGCTAGCCATGGTCGCCCTAAAACTATCAGATGTCCAAGTCTATAGGTTTTTGGGGAAATCACAATAAAATCAATGGGATACTACCAAGAAGCTATGGTCACCACTATATCTTCTAGGATTCCCACTGTTTAACAATAGATTTGTCTGCTAATTCGAGCACTATAGGTGTAGGACTAACTCCTTGCAATTGTAAGGATATCATAGTGTTAATTTTCATGACATTAATGGCTGCCCCCAAATCTGCAAGAGTGTTTGGTAAAAGTGTGCCATTAATTTCTACTATTACCACAGGGTTTCCCAGATTATTGTATTTTAATGGTAAATCAGATATCATTTTCATTATTTGACTTACCACTTTAACATCCTAATTTTTATTCTTCTTTCTCCCTGGTTTCTTGATACAGAGGTCCTTGATGAGTTTGGTATAAATAGGAATGTCCTTTATAGCTTGTAACATAGGTACTTTTCTAAAAACATTCCTTTATTCTTTTTCCAAATCATATTCTATAGGAGTCTTAGTTTTCTTAATAAGTGACATTTCTCGGTAAGGAGGTTCTTTTAGTTCTTCTTGTTCGTCATCTTTTTTATTTTCTGTTTGGTGAATTTTGTACTCATATTTTTCTTGAGCTTCCTCCTCTTGAATTATCACAGTTGACTTTTCCCTAGTGATTGTTTTCCCTGATCTTAATTGAATTTCATTTACGGGGATAGCAATAATAACATAGGTAGGAAAAGGTTGCAATTCCATATTTTGCACAGGTTGAGGAGGTTTATTGTTGGGGTTAGCAATAGGTTGTGTAGGCAGCGAAGTAGGATGAGGTGGATTAAATGATTGTGGTGTCTTCTAAGCTGGTGAGTTAGAGCTTGAGGGTAAAATTTGGTGCAATGGAGGTGGAGCAGCAAAGGTTGTTGATAGTAAGTTGGGTTGTACCCTTGCTGAAATGGAGGGATATTATGTGTGTAAGGCATGTTAGGCATGCCTTGGTATTGAGGATATGACTGATTTTTGGGCTGAAATATATTCCCATAAAATTTTCCACTCCATCCTTGGTTCCATGATAAATTTTAGGGTTGTTGATTACTCCAAGGAGGGTAGGATGGTTGAAAGTTCCATGACTGGTTTTGAATAAAGCCTTGTGGATTAGGATATTGATACATGTTTTGTTTTGGACCTCTCCATAGAGGCTCTTTGTTTGCTTGAGATGAGCCATTAGCCTCCATACCACCTTTGTAAATGGCTTGGAAACTAGGAATGGTTGGGCATTTTTCAGTGGCATGTTCTAATGCACAAATTCCACATACTTCAACCACATTGATAGGGCACTCCCTTTCCATATGTTTTCGCTTGCATTTAGGACAGAATATTGCTATGGCGGCTCTCTCCTCTTCTTGTTTCTTCTTGATTTTCAAAGTGTCTAGATGGTCACCAATAGTATTTAAAATGTTTGTTTTAAAGTTTTGCAACAAATTTCCCAACTCAACATTGGTAACAGCATTAGGTACATATTTTGAATTCTTGGGCACATAGTCTCTTGAGTTTTTTCAGGGTCTTCTGCCTACCTTGTGTTAGGCACCGAATCCCCCAAGGAAATTTTTGGGGCTTAAAGCCCAAATTTTGACCAAATCTAATGTCAATACTTCGCGTTTTGTGGGTGCAGATCACGAATATTATAAATGAATCATAGGGTTGTCCGCCCTCAATTTTTTAATGTAATGTCGGCTTGAGAATTCTAGCCATGGTCCGCGGACCATGGGATTATATAAATAGAGCAAGGCTATATGCTGTAAATCAGTTAAGTTAACCAAAGATCTAATGATGAAGGATTGAGTCTTAGTTGAAGCGTCGAGTCGTTTCTTTGGGTCATAGAGTAGGAGAAGGCCCTGCAGCTGAGTGCACAGAGGCCTAGTAGTCTATAGCTGAGTGTGCAACCCCTGCAGCTAAGTGCACAGGGCGAGTCGAGTCTGTAACCTTTGGAGAAGTAATAAAGAAAAGTTTTACATCATTTATGTGTATCTTTTTCATGTTTTATGCATTGAATGTATTGGATATAAATTGCATTTATATTGTCTATATGATGCATGAACTTATTTGAATGTGTTGATAAAGGGAAGATAAGATAAAGTATCTGTTTACACAAAAATAAATAATTGTTATCAGAAGATAAGTAAGATATGCAGTGTAACTTGGGAAATAGCACAGATCACTACTTTAGCAGTGCAAAACACCTCAGCCCCTGGTTATGGCTACACAAAGGTGATTATAACAGATTGCGAAGGCCTAGCAAGCTAGGATAGTGCGCAAAGTGACCTATGTGAAGGTATTCACAGTTGGACTAAACTGACCCCTCAGACATCTCAAGGCTGCAGAAACTTGGTTCTAGAGACCCCCCATATTGCTTCGAGTGAGACCTCAGTCCGGGCTCCACAGGCTATTGTCAAAATGGCCAATAGTACAGGGATTTGTTTGGATAATTAACTTTGACCCTGGGTCAGGCCCCATCAAGCGAACAAATGGTTCCATTGTTGGGACCAGAATCTGCATAGAGATGTCTGATGTCATATCATTGGAATCCAACTAAGAAGGAAATTGAAGGTTGGTTGGACAGGAGGATTCACGATTTCGCGACGTAGGAGAATAGGAATCTGAGACTTACAAAAGAAGAATGGTTAGACTGCTACCTATACACAAAGATCCACAAAATCATCTTCACATCTTTCCCTACTGAGCTATACGAGTGGATCGCGAAGCTAGCAGATAGCCAAGGAAGGTGGAAACTCAATGATCCTATTGTGTGGACCCCAGAGTTAGTGAGCAGATTGGAAGCATCGAAGAATAATATCGTGTGCATTGTTGATCACTGACTCGATCGGACTATAGGAGGATTCATTACTAAGTTCACGGTAGATACTTCAGTTAGGTACAATGAGGCAAAGTGACACTTTCTCAAAGGATCTTGAGGCAAGTACGTAAAGTCTCTGAGTACTTGGATTAAAATGTTATTTTGTGAGAAGAGGGTTATGCAATTACCTTGATGTCCGGAGCTACACAAAGTGGAAAAACCTATAGTAACGAAGTAAGTAAGGGACTAGAGAATAGCCCTTTGATTTCACCTCCGTGAGGGGACGAGGAAGAGCTTGTGAAGGTCTCGCTGTGAAGTGTGATCAATTTGATAAGGCAGAGGTTCCAGGCATACCATCCCCAGCCACATTACCACTAGTCTCACTACCTTCACCTCCATCTTTACCCATACCACCTCTGCCACCACTGCAAGTCAATATGGCAAGCGTGATAAATTTTTCTATGTTCAAGGGAGTAGGAAATGAAGATCCGGACCAGTTTTGGTTCATGATAAGGGCTTTATGGGAAGCGCAGGGAGTTACGAATGATAATACAAAGAAAGTGATGCTGGTCATCGCTCTACAATATCGCGCATTGACCTGGTATACTAAGCATTCTAATGACAATCCGAATGCGGGGATCGCGGATATCCAAATTGCGCTAAACAGAGAATTTAGCAGGATGAAGTGAGAGGTGCAGTCAATCATTAGATTCAAAGAGATCACAATGATACCAAGCAAGAATCCTTGGGAGCTGGATCAGAGATTCAAGTGCATGATTCGCGAAGCTATCATGACTTTGATGGATGGACAGCACCATGAATGATTTGTAGCTTCTCTAACGCCACATTTGAGGAACGCAAAGTCGCAATAGAGGTTAAAAACTCAGGCAGAGGCCTTGGAGATCATGATGAGGCTACACAAAACCCTAATACAAGATCCTAACTTAGGAATTCAGCAAATTCATGAACAATTGAAAAACTTGTGCCTTGAGATGCAGAGTTTGAAACAGGATAGGATATCCTGACTAGAAGTGTGCGAAGAGGTATGGTGCATTAAATGTAAGGGTTAGGGTCATGAAAAGGACCATTGCCCGGTGTTGGTGAATTACCTCATGGGATGAGGATCGATGCCATTAAGAATGGAGGCACAAGCAGGACCTAGTGCAACGCCTGCTTTGCGGTGCGCAATTTGTCAAATAGGAGGAAAGCATGCTACAGACAATTGCCATTTGTTACAGAAGTACGTGCAAAATTCGCAACAGTTGTTCTATAATTTTTGTAGATCAGTTAGACACAATGAGTGCACTTGTAGAAGCTATGAGCTAATGATGGATAAAACTCCCACCTATAGAGTTCAGGCTGAAATGTGGCCCCTAGACCAGAATGCAGGAGTGGCACGAACCAGATTTCAAGGGCGCAGATGAGGCCGAAGTGGAGGAGGACGTGGAAGAGGTCGTGGACAGCTGATATGCTACAATTGTGAAGGGCCAGGACATGATGCTCATGATTGAACAAACCCAATGCATCCATCATGTTTATATTATACCTTGTTTGACCATGAAACAAAAGATTGTCCTACGCTGATAGCTAGGATACGCGACAAGGGAGCACTACCACCTCCCCCGACTGAGAACCTGCAGATGATGATGTTTGAGACACACGAGGAAGATCCAAATGTGAAAATTGTGCTATGAAGTGGAATCGTGATGGGAGATGATAAAGGCAAACAACCCGAAGATAGTACTGGGGTTTGCAAGGCTCCGATGAAAGAAGCAGAGTTTGATTTGGAGCGCACTAAGGAAACCTTCATGGAAGCTAAGAAGAGCTTCACTTATGCCTCCACTTCATGAAGCAAAGATATATTAGAGTCAGAAATGGACCCCTCTATGCTTACAACATTCCTGGAAACATGCATGAAGTTACTGCGTGATAGTAAGGATGTAAAAGGATTGCAGGAACTCATTAAAAGATGCGTTGGTACCGCGCTAAGAGGACTGTGTGTAGTCAAGAAGATTGGAAAGCATACAATGAGGATAGGAAGAGAAATGAGGCTAACCATGTAGATTGGAGAATATTATATGGACCAAGTAATTCTACACTTGGGATCAAATGCAAACATTCTGCTAAAGCAAACGTGGGAGCACATGGGGAGGCCTACACTGCAATGGTCTCCTATTCAGCTGCGAATGGTGAACCAAAAAAAGATAATACCTATGGGGATATTGTAGGGAATCACTATGGATATTGAGGGAGTGAGCACGCTAGCAGACTTTGAAGTGATAGAGATTGTTGATGACAACAATCCCTACCCCAGACTCTTAGGAATCGATTGGACCCCTAACATGAACAGGGTGATTAATCTAAAGAAGTGTAAGATGATTTTTAAGAAGAAGTCTATGCATGTAGTTATACCTTTGGACCTCACTCAAGGATCACGCTATACAGAGCTAGTGCGCAACTATGAAAGTGACAATGATTTGGACTGCATCTATTAAATAACTGCGCGAGAGCAAGATTGGGTAAATCCCACCACGGATGGACAAATATCATGGGAGCGCGAAAGCTCCTGTACTTCGTATTTGGATGAGGATATAGAGTGATGACAAAACCAGTTAGACAAGGTAACCACGTTGAACTATAATATGATGACAAGATCGATGCACTGCATATCGACAAAAGTGAGGGATTTTCCTACTTATGATGGGTTAAGTGAGGTAGATACTTTCCTAGACAAGTTTGAAAGGGAGGTGCCAGAAAAGCAACGCTTCCAGGCTTTGAAGTGGGTACTACGTGCTACGCCCATGAGGTGGTGGGGTACACACCAAGGAAGCTTTGAGGACTGGTGCGAATGCAAGAGAATGATGCACATGTGTTTTGGGAAGCCTAAGATGCAACTAACAAACAAGTATGATCGATGGGATGATCCACGCGTGCACCTGGCCAAGTAGAAAAAGGTTTATGGAGAAGAGCCACAACCTGAGAGGGTGCACCTATTCTGTCATGCCCTAGATGTTATACCCATGAACTTGTATATAGAGACAGAGCTCTGCCATGGGACAGGTGAATGGGATATCCTACACGAAGGGTTCTTGATAACCTTCACTTTTGAGGATCGTTGGTGGGACACCATTGATGACACGCTACAAGAGGTAAAAGAAGTTATCTTTAGGATACCAGAGGAGCCGATAGAATCGATTTAGCCTGAATGGGCTACTCAGCTGAGCTTTGCCCTAGAATGTTTTAATGTAAATGTTGAAGAAGAAGACAAGGATCCGCAAAAAATTAACATTCCAAAAACAGAAGGCCATCGCGAGGTTCAAGGACCATAGATTGAGAACCCTAACATAACTGCGTCGGTAAAGACAAAGCAAGTGAACATTGGTACGGAAGCTGAACCTAAGTATGCAATTCTTGGCAACTACTGGGATGATGCGACGGTGGATAAGGTCAGTGAGTTACTCCATGAGTACCAGGACTTATTCCCAACCAAGTTTACGAATTTAAAGGGAATCATCGGAGATTTAGGAATGATGAGGATCACATTAAAGCCCGATGCAAAGCCGGTTAATCAAAGGCCTTACTGCTTAAATCTAAGATACAAGGAGAAGGTACGCATAGAACTAGACAAAATGCTCACAGCAGGAATCATTGAGCCAGTGGAAGAATCTGATTGGGTAAGCCCTATGGTGGTGTAGGAAAAGAAGCAGAAGGGTGAGATAAGAATATGTGTGGATCTCAGGAAATTGAATCACATGTGTGTGCATGATGCATTCCCAACTCTGTTCACAAAAGAAGTATTGGAAAATGTCGGTGGTCAGGAAGCATATTCTTTCACTGATGGGTTCTCAAGGTACCACCAAATCAAAATCATGCCAGAAGATAGGAGCAAGAAAACCTTCGTGACTGAGTGGGGTTGCTTTCAATACACTGTTATGCCATTTTGGTTGAAGAATGTGCAGTCCATCATTTCGTGCGTGGTTGTTGTAGCATTCAAGGAATATATTCACAAGTTCCTAGAGGTTTATTTTGATGATTGGACTGTATTTGGGCTGGTTGAGCACCATTTTTCAAGCTTACACTTGACGTTGGATACCTGCCAAAGATACCAAATCGTGCTTAACTTCAAGAAGTGTACGTTCCTAGTTCCTTTTGGGAACCTGTTGGGACATGTGGTTTGTAGACGGGGACTAATGGTAGATCAGGGATCAAGATTGTGGTGATTCTGAATTTGGAAGTGTCGTGAAGTGTGAAACAACTGCGTGCTACCCTAGGACATACGGGGTACTACAGGAAGTTCATTAAAAGCTATGCCTAGATCACCGCACAGATGGAGAAGTTGTTGAAAAAAGATGTCACATTCTACTAGAACGGTGACTGTAAGAAAGGCCTGGATGTACTAAAAGAAAAGATGGTCACTGCACCAATCCTGGTCTTCTTGAAATGGGATGAGGAGTTTCATGTTCATGTTGACACATTATGTATAGCACTGGGAGTGGTACTAACACAAGATGGTGGAGAGGGCTTGGATCACCCTATCGTGTTCATGAGTCGCAGATTGTCTAAAGCAGCAAAGAACTATTCCACCACTAAACGCGAGGGATTGGCTATGGTGTACACACTCCAGAAATATCAGCACTATTTGTTAGGGGGACACTTCAAGATGTATACAGATCATTTCATGCTAAAATAATTTGTCAATAATCCTGTGATGGGGGGTGCATATGCAAGTGGATTTTATTGTTCCAAGGATATGATTTTGAAGTTGTTGTGAAGCCTAGATGACTGAACGTGGGACTAGATCCCCTGTCGCACATTAAGATAGGAGAGGAACCTACTAGTTTGGAGGAAGGATTACCTGATGCACAGCTCTTTGCTATGTGCATAGTGGATGGATACTTTGAAGATATAATCCACTTTCTCACGACTAGAACTGCGTCAAAAGAGTACTCCCTCCAACAAAAGAAGGAACTAGTGGTGCGTGCAGCATGTTTTTTTGTCATTGCAGGGCACCTATATAAGATGGGAAATGATGAGATACTGCGAATGTATGTACCTGAATTTGAATGAATCCATATCCTCACATACGTGCATGGGGGAACTACGGGAGGACACTATGTAAGGAGAGTGACCACGCAAAAGATTCTCTGCACAAGGTTGTGGTCGCTGACCTTTCATTAGGATTCAAAAGCGCATTGCAAGGCATGTGATGTATGTCAAATAACAGGTAAACCATCGTGGAGGGACGAGATGCCTTTGAATCTATAAATGACATTGCAACCCTTTGAAAAGTGGGTGATCGACTTCATAGGACCTATCAAACCTCAAGGAAAAATGGGCATGAGATATATTATCACTGTGACAGAGTACTTGACTCATTGGGTAGAAGCACAACCGGTAAAATATTGCATGGCTGCCATGGCCGCAAAGTTCCTGTTTGAACATGTATTAACATGATTTGGATGTCCAAAGATATTGATGAGCAATTGCGGTACACATTTCTTGAACAAAACAATCAGCACACTGACAGAAGAGTTTCAGGTGTATCATTAGAAAAGCACATTGTATCACCCACAAGCCAACTAAACAGTAGAAGCATTTAACAAAATACTAGATACTGCGCTAACCAAATTATGCAACGCACAACGAAGTGATTGGGACCTGAGTGTACCTGCAGTATTATGGGCTTATGGGATGACATGCAAGAAACTAATGGAACAGACAACTTTTCGGTTGGTCTATGGAGTGGAAGCCGTAATGTTGATGGAATGCATCGTGCCTATTCTATGCATAGCAGTGCTCATAGGTATGATAGACCGCGGAGCCCTAGAGGAGAGGCTCGTGTAGTTGGAGGAACTCGAGGAAGAACGGTTTTTGGCTAGATTCCATCAGTAGGTACAAAAGCAGTGCGAAAAATCCTGGCACGATAGACATATTAAGTTGCGCACCTTCAAGCTGAACGATTTGGTGTTACTATATGATAGTAAGTTTGATAAATTCCTGGGAAAATTCAAAATGCATTGGCTGGGACCGTATGTTATTAAGGAGATCACATATGGAGGCATAGTATAGTTAGTAAATTTAAATGGAGAACCTTTCCCAAGAAAAGTGAATTGCAATCAGTTGAAGCCATACATAGTGGCCTAGCTATCTGACTAACCAACCGAAGCACAGTCTTAGCGCACCAAGAAGCTGAAAGGAGGTGTGGGACTATAAACAGATGCAGGGAACGCAGGAGAAGATACAAGGGAGTAGTTCATATACAATAGTCTTGGAACAGCACGTGCAGGAGATACAGCAAGTAGTTGCTCATTGCATTTTCGATCTTGCAGCAGTTTGAATAGATTTTGGAAGTCTCCGTGTGAAGATCTCTGCACTGACAGAGTGACTCGAGGGCGAGTCACGATGTTTGTGTTGGGGTTCTGTTGGGCATGGGATCCCCCAAGGCAAGTTTTGAGGCTTCAAGCCTAGATTTTGACCAAATCCAATGTAAATATTACACGTTTTGTGGGCACGGAGCACAAAGATTATAAATGAGTCATAGGGTTGTCTGTGCTCAATTTTGTAATGTAATGTCAGCTTGAGAGTTCTACCCATGGTCCATGGACCATGGGACTGTATAAATAGAGCGGGGCTCTAAGTTGTAAATCAGTTTAGTTAACCGAAGAGCTAATGATGAAGGATTGAATCTTAGTTTAAGAATCGAGTCATGTCTTTGGGTCATAGAGTAGGAGAAGGATCTACAGCTGAGTGCTAAGAGGCCTAGTAGTCTGCAGCTGAGTGCGCGGACCCTGCAGCTGAGTGTGCTGACCCCTGCAACTGAGTGCGCAGGGTGAGTCGAGTCTGTAACCTTTGGAGAAGTAATAAAGAGAATTTTTACATTGTTTTCTTAAGTCGAACACTCAGGCCAGAACAAAGCGAAGAAGCTAAGAGGAATGAGTCTTCAACGCATAGGTCATGGTGGGACTACAGAGGACTCCCGAGCCTACTCAAATTAGAGTAGCATGGGCAGCAAATGTTAGTGAGGTGCTAACTACGATGCCCATGTAAAGGATGGCTCTACCATCATTTCATGATTTTTTAAAAATCGACGAGTGAAGATAGCTTACGAGCCATAACACGATGGGATTGACCCTATGGCAGATGTATCGACAGATGGAGGCTAGTATGCATGATGCAATGGAAAAATTATGTCCCTAACCTATATGCCAGTGAAAAAATGATACCTGCCATGACGGGTCAGCAGTCATGGAACCATCTCGAAAAAGTCGAAAATGTCCAAAATGTCCTGAAAAACAAACCATTCTCGACATTCCAAGCTCCCAAGTTAAAAGTCACATGAGACCAAAGAAAATGAAATTTTGAAAAAAAAAATCATTTTCAAAACTTATAAAAGGGATTTTGGACTCACCATTTTTACCAATTGAGTTGGAGAGCAAATATTTGGAGCAAAAGGAGCAAACTTCCCGTGTGCCAAATTTGACCGTTCAAATTCCTCAAAATCTTCCAGGTAACTCTTACACTTAGCTTGCAATTCATTGTGACTAGTTTTAGGATTTTTCAATGATGTTTCACCGTTGAACTATTGTTCAAAATTTCATGGCGGCATATACGCAGGTTAATAATATGAAACCCGCGTACACGCAGGCCCTATACGCGATTGTGTGTACAGTAACCCACGTATACGCCGTGAACCAATTTTAATCAAAAACTAACGGTTGAAACTCAATTTTTTCTCAGGATGCCGATCACATGGCATGAAAGAGAACATGCAACAGTGGATAATGAAGTTATGAATGATCCTCAAGCCTTGGATGCTTTACAGGGATTCGACTTGCTCAAATTCTTCAAACTGTCAAACATGAAAGCCAATGTACGACTGCTTGAAATTCTCATTGACTATTGGGATGTTGAGGAGGAAGCCTTCATGATTGATCAAATGCCACTCAGAGTAGAAGTGGAAGATATTTATTTTATCACGGGCCTTTCTCGAAGGGGAGAGGTAGTACAGTCCCCGGGCAGGACACAGAGCAGTCTCACTATAGAGGACTATGTATAGATATACTGCCCAGGACATCCCAAGAAAGTTGGGAGCCAGATCTCTATTGCACACGTGGCGAGTTTATCATTGAGGATCATCCTATTCACCATAGCTCAAGTGAATGGATCATCCTCTCTGCATCAGGCATCATGGCTCACCATGACTGTGGCAGTGGATTGTCTCACTACTGTGTTTGACTGGTGTACTCCTCTTCTGGCCAGCATGAAGAGCCAGCTCACTTCTATTAAGAGGGGACAGACCAAAAACTTAGGCTGCGGGACTATCTTGTGCACTTTATTCTTCGAGAGGATTCCCGCACTCCACCCTAGGGTAGCAGTTTCCATCAGCACCCCACGCGATCCACGCATGGGCCGGTGGGCTGATCTGATGAAACGTCTAGGGGTGGGGAGGTTCCTAGGACTGCTTTCGACGATGACTTATTCACCTGGTGGGATCAATAGATCATCGCCATAGACCACTATCCCTATGCTGGGCTAGACTTCCAAGGAGATCCTGACCTAGCATTACCGTCGAACGCAACATGGGGCGATATTGGTAAGGATTTTTTGATTTTATGATTTGTTTGGATTTTTCAAATATAATGATGCATTTTAAAAAATATTTTTTGATGAGATTCAAATGACTAATATAATGATCATGATCCAGACATTGGGCCAGTACGACCAGATAGACTCCCACGGCATAGACGACACGACCGAGGAGCCGAAGAGGCGGCTGCAGAGATGGAATGGACTCTACACAACGTCCAGCGACACTTGACGAGACTGAGCTATCGAGTACTGATGGCTGCTATAGAGGACCTTCCTGAGGATATGCAGCGTCATGTGGTTGGCATGCCACACGACTAGGTTCGCACTTTTCAGCGTGTAGCCAATGTGATAGTTACCTACTTAGTTGCTCATCCTGAGCCGGTGCATTAGATATGCCGGTCATGATTATGGGCATTTGAGTCCCAATTTTGTATATTTTTGGACAACATATGTACATTCGAGATACTTTTATGATGATATATATATATATACATTTTGACTTTTTGATGCTTGATTTTATTATGATGAATGATTGATATGCCAGTCTAATGCTTGATTAGCGATAGAATCAGCTAACCAATTATGAGATCTTGGAATGTGCAAATAATTAATATAAACAAATGATCTTTGCAACAACCTCACTCTTAAATACTGGTGATATAAACATGGATCCCTTACCCGATAAATGTTATTTAATTGAGACACTATCAATTGACAATCGAGATACACTAGCAACGAGTCGATCTCATAAGAGATTGCTTCGGATAGTAAATTAATAACGGCAGTATACTCAACCATATTATTCGAAGCAAGACCAATGCATACGCCTCTTGATACCATCAATTGACTAGTTGGATAATAAAGTACCCAAGCTGTGGAAGCGAGATTCCGAGTGTGCCGACTAGCACCATCAGCAAACCGAAAATAAACCAAGTCATCCATCAACACCTACAACAATAGACCAAAAAGTGTTGACATCACAAAATTCTTGATGACATATGTACAAATATACATAATATACAAAGAAGCCATTGCCTAACTTCTACTTAAGCAAAGTACTTCTTTAGGTAGAGCCCGTTTCGGGGCTCCACCAGCTTGTTTCCCTCAAAATCAATTAACTCATACGACCCTTTTTCTAAAACTCATTTAATAATGAAAGGACCGTACCATATAGGCTTAAACTTGCCTACCCCCAAGGCATCTTTATCTTGGTCATAGACCAAGACAAGGTCGCCTTCAGAAAAGACTCGAGGACGGACAGATTTATCATACTGCGTTTTGACCCTTTTCTTATGGGCCTCATTCATCGTGGCGGCATCTCGATGCTACTCATTGAGATGTTCCAAGTGAAGGAGGCGCTCTTCAAGACTCGAAGTCTCTGGAAGGAGCTCTACAGCTAACTTAAGAGATGGAATTTCGCATTCGATTGGAAAGATAGATTCCATCCCGTAAACCAACTGAAAAGGTGTAAAACCAGTAGTAGTCTTTACGGAGGTCTGGTATGCCCAAAGAGCCGAATACAACATAACGTGCCAATTGGACCGATTTTTGTCGATTGTTCATTGGAGTATCGTCTTAAGAGTTTTAGTGACTGCCTCGACCTATCCATTGGCCTGAGGATAATAAGGAGACGAATGCTCTTGCCGGAAACCTAATTTAAGAGCCAATTCAGACATCAGTTGATTCTGGAAGTGACTGCCATGATCAGTGACAATCTCTCTCGAGACACCGAATCTTGAGATAACCTGATTGAAAAGAAACAAATCTGTCATGTCACTATCATTTTTATAAGTGGGCATGGTCTCGGCCCACTTCGTAAAGTATTCTACAGCCACAATAATATACTTGTGATTCGCTGCTGAAGGCAGATTACAAGTTGTAAAATCAATACCCCACTTAGTAAAAGGACCGACGGTGACAACGGGAAAAAGAGGATCTGGATGAGCACGCATCTTTCGAGTAAAGATCTGACAAGGGTGACATTGTTTAACCGCTTCCACACAGTCTTTAAAAAGTGAAGGCCAAAAATAACCAGCATGTAAGATCAATTGTGTTGTAGCAAGCCCCGATAGATGACCACCACAAGCTCCACTGTGGCAATCATTAATCACTAACTCAGCTTCCTCCAAGGTTAAACAGTGCTAAAGGATTGAATCAACCCCTCGACAGTATAAGGTATCACTAATGATAACATAATTTTTAGCCAGGTGACGTAATTTACGACATTTATCCTTGGAGAAAGTAGATGGAAACTTCGAAGTCTAGAGATAGACAATGATATCTCCATACCAAGGGTCGAGTGAAGAGATGAGGAATAAATTTTCGTCGGGAAAACTTTCCTCATAAACAGTATCCTCTCCACAAGGCAGCTCAGAAATTAGCTCAGCAAAAACCATGGATTTCTTAGACTTTGCTGACAAGAACTCGAGATCGAATTCTTGCAAGATGACTATCCATCTATTATACTTGCCCCCAATCACTCGCCTACTGAGGAAAAATTGAAATGGATTGACCGTCGCTAAGACAAAAGTTTTGCGTAGCAAGATATAATGACGAAGCCGCTGGACAGCATGGACGACTGCCAAGGCCAACTTCTCAACCGGAGAATAGCAAAGTTCAGGACCTATTAAGCCTCGGCTCAAATAATAAATCACATGCTCGGTGAGAGAATCATCCTCCTTAACCAGAACCATACCAATGGTTGATTCTGCTGCAGCGAGATATAAAAGGAAGTCTCTGCCATAATCCGGTGGACTCAAAAGCGGGGTAGAGACTAGTGCTTTTTTCAAAGCATCGAACGATCATTGCACAAAGTCGTCCCATACAAATGGAACTCCTTTCCATAGAAACTGCATGAACCCTTTAGTGATCTCGGTATAGTTCGCTATAAACTGCCTTAAGAAATTAGCCTTCCCTTGAAGACTCTAAAGTTGACGAATTGAGGACGGGGGAGGCAACCGAACTATTGCCTCAACCTTGAAGGGATCAACCCGAATCCCTTCATTTGACACAATGAACCCTAACAACAGACCAGATGTAACCGCGATAATGCACTTGTTGGGATTCAACCGAATTTTGTAAAAACGACATCGCTTGAAAACCATTTGAAGGTGGCTAGGGTGATCAGTTCTCTTTCGAGAACAAGCAGCGAGATCATCTAAGTACGCTTCGATGACATGCTTGATGTCATGGAAAGTATATGACATGGCCTGCTGAAAAGTAGCTCCATCATTTTTAAGACCAAAAGGCATCTTTCTATATGCAAAGGTACCCCTGGGACATATAAAGGATGTCTTATGTTGATCTTCAGGATGGATAGAAATTTGATTATAACCAGAGAATCTATCCATGAAGGAAAAAATCTCATTACCCGCACACTCATCGATAATCTGATCAATGAATGGCGTGGGGTAATTATCTTTGGGACAAGCCTTGTTTAGGTCCCTAAAATCAATGCATACTCGAATTGTTCCTTGCTTTTTATCTACAGGGACTGTATTAGAAACCCAATTAGTAAGAGGAATAGGGTATATAAAACCCACCTTTAGCAGCTTCTCCACTTCTGCTTTGATAGTTGTTGCTTTCCTAGGGTTGACCGGCCGAAGCCTCTGATGAACTGGTTTGGCATTTTCATACATCTTGATCTCATGTTGAACTATAGATGGGTCAATGCCAGGAATTTCTAAATAAGACCAAGCAAATACATCTCGAAATTCTTTGAACAGGTCGGTGTAAATTTGAATTTCTTCAGGGGAACACTCAATTCCAATGAAGAGATTCTCTATCGTGTTAGGGTCCCTAGAGATGTTTATAGGTGTTGTTTTTGAAGTCACCGACATATTACCTTTGGCACGAACGTGTGCTGGAGCCAAAGGGTTTGACACCATACAAACATCACTAGAACAGAGCTCAGAGAATCTAGATTCTACTTCCTGCACTGGAGCAAGAAAGTATGAATGATGGTGTAAATCTTCCCAAGGTCGATCTATATCCATCATTGCTTCGAGGATGGCTTCTTCCGAAGGTAAAACTGAATCTAAGTAGTCCAAAGCAGAGGTAGAATCAAGGCTCCAAGCAGGGGCCACAACGCCATCTAACTCCTCTTCGGAAAAAGGAGTAAAATGGTCATCTGTAGAGTTGACGATACACTGATATCTAAGCTCAGCTGCAGATATAGGAAATGCCATTCCATTCCCTTGTCCTTCAACTAATGTGGTCGTAGGTGAAGGCAAGGTCCAAGGGTCTAAAAAATAATGAGTCTGAAAGAACTCTTATCGAGAAGACTCCTTAGATGACGAAATGGTATTGATTTTAGCGATAGGAGAGGGAAACTCAAAAGTACCCATCAATGAGGAATACATCCCTTCTCCTAGATTCTCAGTAGGCAGACGAGGGTTATCCACTAAAGGAACAGTAGAGTTGGAGCTTGCTTGAGGATGAATTGGACAATAATCCAATTGATCAACCTTTACGATTTTCCCCTCATGAGGAAAGAAAATGACACGAAACAGAGTCAAAACAACGGCGTCCATTTCGTATACCCAGTTCCTTCCTAGGAGGAGATTATAGTTTAGGTTAGCATCTACGACTTCTACTTCAATATTAACGACCTTCCCCCCCACACATATGGGAAAGGTGGGGATAATCCCATGTGGCTTATGAGAATGGCCATCGAATGTAGTCAAGACGGTAGGTGAAGGAACAGCCGAAGGCGATCCAATAGCCTTCCAACATGACATCGACATGACGCACATGGAAGCCCTTCATCAATAACGGTTCGAAAAATGTTAATTTTCTGGTATGTAGACTTTATTTGAAAGCCATATGATGAGGGAGTCACTTTTTGACATTTAACATGTCAAAAGTGAGCACTAAAGAATTAGTTGGATCGACTGCCCCAATCGTGGAAAGTAAAGCACTTCTCTGAGCCGAACATGACTGGAGAACCTCTAAAGAGGACATGGCGCACAGACTTTGGGCCAGATCCTCCACAATGGAGTAATTCTGGGCAGCCCTAGCATTAGGATTAATAGTCGCGCGTTTAACGGAACCTTTCGGTATCTGAGGTATAGTCTCAACAGGGGGTCACTCGATATGAAGGTCAGTACTTCCGGGAACAGCCTTGTCCTTGGAAGTTTCGGCTTCACCATAATCATGTGACCGAGTAGCCA
The DNA here is from genome assembly GCA_000404065.3 of Pinus taeda. Taxonomy (NCBI): domain Eukaryota; kingdom Viridiplantae; phylum Streptophyta; class Pinopsida; order Pinales; family Pinaceae; genus Pinus; species Pinus taeda. The sequence continues at coordinate 72,238 of APFE030505944.1, forward strand.
CATGGATGTTATAATCCATCATGAAAACATTCGATGATTTTTCCCCTTCCTGGTTGCCCCCTGCGAAGGTTCCAGGGTTTGAACTCCCGCCAGCAAGAAGTTGTTGCCCTTGGGGAAAAGGGTTGGTTAACACAACTTGGGAACTAGAAGTCCCTTTTTGCCCTAACAAGCGTTAAGCGTCCTCAATCTTGGGGCAAAGATGAGTTATATGGTCTCCACTGCACAACTTGCATGGAAACTTGACTTTCTTTTTCGACTCATTTCTACCACCACCAGCATTGTTGCTGGATTTATTTGCATCAGGCTTCCCATCCTAGTTCTTTTTCTTACCTCGTCCTTTCTTTTTCCCATTGGAATTTTGATTTCCTTTGGGGTTATCAGATTGGACGGAATTAATCGAAGAATTTTGGGAAGTCGAAGGGTCCGACGATGTGACTTGGTTGTTAGAAGCAGTTTGTAAAGACAACTGCTGCAATTGATTCAACAAGTTCACCGTATTCGTGTCTACCGACCCAACAATACCATCTGCGTGGGGACCTGGCTTTGGCTTAGCTACATCAACCTTAGACCCAGGAGCATCTAGCAAGTACTTTTGTAGGATCCCAGACTGAGAGTAGATCAATTCTAATTGATGGGCTCTAAAAATGGCTTGCTCCTCAGAATAGACCCCAGACATAGAGACATATTTGAAGATCTCAGGTATCAAAGACTTCAAAAACCACTCGAGACGGTACTCCGGAGGGATATCAGCTTTAATGAGCCTCTTTCTCCATCTCCATTCCTGAATATGATTAGAAATGTGAGTTGCCCTATCCTGACGAAAAGTGGCCAGTAGTTCAGTTCCGGCATCATACCGGACAGGCAACTGAAAATGGTTCAAGAAAATATTGGCTAAGTCGGCGAATGATGTAAAGCTGCCCCTAGGAAACTCTATATACCATTTGGCCGCGTTACCAGTCACGGTGCGTTGAAATAATCTTAACCTAACCGAGTTATCGATCAGCGAGTTCGATGAGCACCACAAGTGGAACGTGGTTACATGGTCGCCCGAGTCCTCACCACTCTTCCCTTCGAATTTTGGAATGTCTGAAGGGAGTTTAGTTTGGACCGGAGGCCAGGCCGGATTTTACGTGATTGGGTCGTTAGTTAACTTAGTGAGATCTGGCAAATTCAACGTTGCCATAAATGGAAGTCTAGGAGGAGCTTGGGGATTCCACCCTGACTAGGTGGAACTCCCAAAGCTCTGAAAAGATTGGCCTGGATTTTGGAAGGCACCAGGCTGCCTGAAGTAACTAGGAGAACCCGTTGAACCAAAAGGCAAGCCTTGTGACCCAGCAAAACTCGGAGTTTGACCAACTCCGGCTGTATATCCCCCATATCCAGCAAAGTTTCCTCCTAAAGGATTATAAGGAGTTGATAACCCCTGATATGGATTCCAAGTCGAAGCTAGGGGAGGAACACTTTGGAATGAACTAATTATGGTATACGGCCTATTCCCATATTGGCCGAAAAATGGATTCCCAGTTCCGGCACTACTAAGCCCAGGGTTATTCCAACCTTGGAAAGGATTGTTGCTTTGTCCTATAGAAGAAAAAGGCATGGATCCTATCGTTGGGTTGGAATGTGGTATATGACCACTTTCGAATGGAAAACCTTGGAACGAAGCCAATCCACTCATCATAGACATGGCGGCCCTGAACGGAGCTGAAGGAATGCCCTGTGAATGGGTGCCAAATGGGAAGAATCCAGAACCAAAAGCATTGGTTTGGGAATTTCCACTCGTGGATGGAATGGAGGTAGACCCAACAAAAGACATGCTAGCAAAAGATCCGAATAAAGAGACGGGGGGATGAAATAGTTCCTCCCCCTTGTACAGATATGGGAGTCTGTACAGTCGTAGCACTTGTAGAAGCCATGCTTCCAGTAGTGGTCATTGAAGGTAAGCGCGTAGCGTAACCTAGACTTGACGGTCTGTGCGCCAAAGTCCCAACGTATTGTAATACGTGTGGATGACTAGACGGTAGTGGAGAATTTGGAGCCGCTAACGACTCTGAAAGTTCTTCTACCTATATATTTTCCTCCGCTTGTAAGCGAACTCGAGAAAGAACTGGAGTGTTCCTCTCTTATTCCGCGGAAGTACCAGGCCTTGCTTGAATACTAATGCCCCCGAGAGGAGGATCAATCCCCGATGCATCAATTGTCGTGGGATGAAACCCACGAGTATTATTACCTTTGCTCCTTCTTGGAGAAGGCTCTAAACTCGGTGGTGAAAGACCACGAAGTCTTCGAGACCGTCTAGGAGATCAGTCAGCCACTTTGAACTTTCTAAATAAGATCTAACTAAAGACTCAAAAAATTGAAAGCTAGGCCAACTAGGAGCACAGAGCACACACTATAAAGTCCCTAAAGATACAACCAGTCAAACAACTTCCAAGTATTTCCGCTCCGTGTGATTAGGACCGGACACCAAAATACGAGAAAGTGGAATAAGGGACCTTCCGAAGATAGTCTGGGCTAATGAGGGCCCAGGCCTATCAGCAAAGGTAACAAAGGAAGTTACGCTGACCTCCTAACAACAGCCTACGCTGGTGCCAGCCCCCAAGCTTCGCAAGGGTTCCCTCCAATAGTACTATTGAGAGTGATACAACGTCGACCTCAGGTGCCATGGGATTCCCCTCCGCAGCTACCTATGTAGTTCCCTAGGAGTAGCAACTATGGATACCAACTCGTCGTAGAAGCCAGGCGGAACAGTCGTGAGGTAAGTTCGGACAAGTAGGGGAGGGGGTATCTCTCTTCCCTATCTTCACAGACCCTCATGCTTAACTCCCAGATCCGGATCTTTCCTGGTCTTCCTAACTCTATTGGATTTTCTCTCGTTATTCAAACTCCTATATTTGACGTTTAAATGGCCTTGGAGATTTATCTCTCCACTCGCCTAATCCAAGGCCCTAAAATCCTAAAACTTGTTGGTGTATTTAACTTAAAAGAAAAATTTCTAGTGAATTTTAGTTAGCGCTTGATTTTAAAATGGGTTGTTCTTTAAGTCAGGGGATGATGGAAGTGAAACTATGTGGTGTTTTTTCGACGCAAAAGAAATTAATAAAACCTAACTATATGCATGTGCACTTGTCTTTGTTTTTCGATGAAGAGCAATTTCAATGGGGTTCGAAAGGAAACTTCTAATGAAACAAACTTTTCTTTTCATCTTCGTTAATTCACACTTCACACTCAAAAAGTTAACAAAACTATGTATGCCTAAAGAGATGCAAATCTATCCTAATGCAACAACTATATGCTTGATGCAAGATTGAAAACAACTCTAAAAAACAAGAAATGAAAGTTGCTTTGCTTATCAAATTTTCTTTTGCCACTTACAATGTCTAGATGGAATATGAAATGCTACCATTCATTTCATCTAAACACTAAAAAAAACTCAAGACAAACATAAAGCACTTTCATTCACCAAAAGGAAACCAAATGAAAAGCAAGTTCAAGAAAGCAAAACAAAACTTTTCAAAAAGTTCTCTTCAAAGTAGCAACAAAAAAAGTCTTTCCAAAAATGCTCCCAAAAAAAACTGAAACTTTGCAATCGAAATAATAAGCAACAACCACTTTTGCAAGATGACACCATACAATAGATGAAAACTCAACAAAAACAAATGTGATTAAATATGTTTTTTAACAATCGAAAGTAGCAATGAAAGCTTTGGTAACAACGACCAAAAAAAGATCAAAAAGACAATTTCAAGAAAGTATCAATTGACAACTTTCATGAAACAAAGAAGTAAATGGTCACAAAAAGCGGTTTTGTCAAGCAAACAAAAAGTCACCAAAAACCAAATTCAACACAAAGATTGATAATAATATTTATGCTCTGATAAATCAAAGCAGCCAAGATTCCAACAAGAAATCTTGCGTTCTTTTAGCAAAAAAAAAACGATGACGCTTGCAAACACAAAACAAGACCAATACTCCTTATAATCAGAGAGAAATCGGAGTAAGATGCTTGCTGTAAAACAAACAACTGATACTGACAGGAATGACTGTTTCAAACTGAATCAAACCACCAGACAAACTTCAGAGACACAAAAAATTTATAAATCTTGAAAGTTTCAAGATATACGTGACTGTACTTAAGTTCAGATTGCGTGTATACGCGACTGTGCCTGAGGAAACCTGCATATACGCGGGTTTACTTCAGGAAACAAACGTACGTACGCTTCTGTAACTAAGGAAAACAGCATATATGAAAGATTTCAAGAAAAATAAAAAATAAACTGAAGAAACTGGCAAAACTTAGAATTCAAGAACAGACCAAACAGTAACAGCAAACCAACAAGCAACTGAGCCCTGATTGGCTTGATAAACACCCAAACTAGGAACAACAAGAGTGTTGTCCCCAGCGGAGTCGCCAATTCTGTTGAGGGATTTGCTCCCCTAGGGCTTTTGGGTGGAAACCATAGTAGACTGAAAGTTGTCTAAACAAAGAAACACACATATACACAGTCATTATGCTATTAAAAGCAAATTCTATAGTAAGAGGGGCATACCTTAGGTCCTACGTTCGAGAATTTCCTCAAGGGTCCAAACCCTTCTTCAAGTCCCTTTCGCTCCTTTGTCCTACAAAACACCCAATTCTAAAGAATACAGCAGTATATGGACAAAGACTTATAAAGAAATCATCTTTATGTTATAAAAGAAGGAAGTTAGTTATGAAATTTAAACAACTATTCACATATGAAATTCAAACATGAACATCATAAACATAAAGAAGAAGCATATCGGGAACCAAGACGTGTTTCTTTATTATAGACAAATAGAATGTACAAAAGGAGTAATATCACCTGAGTAATCTTTCGCAGGCTCCAAGCAAAGCTTCCTTCCTGATCCATCCAGCCTCAAGCCTTAGCATATCTCCTTCCAAGACTCACTCCATGATGCCATAACTAATGGATGAACATCAACACACAAGGAAACAAGGGTTTCCTGTACAAATGGGGGAAGTGCAGAAGGCACAAGGGTCTTCAATCCTGGTCAGGGGAAAAATTTTAGTATAATAACCTTTCTCTCTCTTCTCTCCTCCCTTAGGCCTTCCCTTTGATGTCTTTTTATACCACTCCCAAAGTAGTTTTTTAGTTAGGAGTTGGTTGGGAACAGTTGGGCCACGGGCACTAACAGGTGATCAGAAGGTAAAACCCGTGATCTCCGCCCGAAAATAAGGAGTTTTATATTTTTTTAAGTGTTTTAATACATATACGCGGGTTGGGTATATGCATACCCGCGTATACACGTGTTTAACTCAGGGCAATGTCGCGTATAAGGGATAAAACACTATTTTTTAAATTTGAGACCAGGTCTGGAAGGAGGGGCTACCCTAGGCCATGAGTACAGCATCACAAACCATAATAGTGAGATTTGGAGCTATAACAATGCGCTCTTCCGATGCTTCTTTGTGAGGATCAAATCCCTGCCTTAGTGCATAGAGCCCTTACATATGTGTGAGCTTGCCCTCGATATCTACCGTAATGGTGAAGGCCTTGTCAATCCACAGTTGGACACATGCTTTGAGAAATGCCTCTTTCTATCTTGCAGCATCCACCTGCTCTTTCAGTGCCCTTGCTTTTTGTATCTTTGCAAGCCATTGATTGAGTTTGATTGTCTGTGCAGTTCCTCGGACACTGTCATACTGCTCCTAAAGTTCACACGCCTCTGTTTCAAGGCATTGTATGTTGGGGTCCTTCTGCAATGATGTGAGGATGCTAAAGGCTTGGTCCAACATACCAATACAGTCCTGCACTGCCCATCCAATCTCTTCCAACCCTATTTGGATAGCGCTAACGCGTTGCTCTCTAACTTCCAGGGGAGTGGAAGGTTGCGCCTTCAGTCATATCTTGGCAATCTGGAGATTCAGCTCCAGCTGCACTTGCGTTGTTTCCTCGCGCACGTTTTAAACTACACTTTCCAAACAGTGGATCCGCACTTCTGCTGGTAGGTCTGCAGCGATGGACAACTCGGGGACACGTCAGCACGCTTCATCCACTATCTATACTAACTGCTAGTTTTGTGACACCAGTTCATCACGCTGCAGGATGAGTTGTTCGATGTTGATTTTTTGCTCGCTCATCACCTGAATCACATGGTCCTCCCTAGTTTGGAGCTCTGCTGTTATTTCGTCCTACAGTTGGTGCAGTGTGTCTCGCGAAAGGGTAGCCAAATTAAGGCCAAGTCCCTTGATCCTGCCAATCGTGGCTCTGTCGATCTCATTTTCTATTTCTAGCACCCCTTCTGGTAGCACTATGGTATTGGCCATCCTTTCACGTAGCATCTGTGTTGCTGCTGATGTGCGTGCTGCAACGTAGGTGGCTACGGTTCCTTCCTATGGGGGCCACACCTGTAGTTCCTGCAACTGCGCCCTTAGGGCCCCCAACACTGTCGGCTACTTCAACATGACTTCTTGGAGTGCTTCCTTGGTGACATCACGAACCATCTCGCCAATGTCGTAGAGGTCACCTTCCATTAACGTGATTGGGTCGATGGCCAAGTTGGATGCCTTCACCTTTTTCCATGCACCCAATCTCTCTATGATGTGCAGCCTTTTGATTTGGGTGGAAGTTGTGCTTGGGTCCATGCCTTCTTTTGTAAGGTCTGTGTCCTCTTCCTCATGTCCTGTAGAAAATTCCTGGCCCTCCTCTTCCTACGTTTTTGTGGCCCCTGTTGTTTGCACTGCTGCTACTGCTTCGATAGCCTTTACCTGCTTCGCGGCTGCCTGTGTTGCCTCGTGGACTACCCTTACCTCTGCTGTCACTTTTTCATTGCACCTCTTCTCGGCCAGCTACGTGATGCGCAGCTTGGCCTCATCATTTCTTTTCTATGCTATTTTCCTATCCAACTCCACCAAATTCGGGGCGCGCCACTTGGGAGGCCATGATTCTAACACTGTAAAAATTGCATCATCAATGGCGATGAAGGGGTGTTTGGTCCACTATTGCATCGAATCCTTTCACGCCTTGATGCAAATATTGTGCATGTCTGCCTTGAAGTCTGCAAAGCTCCACAGACTATTATGCATTGTGGGGGATAGGCGTAGCCTCCTATTAATCCACATCCAGATGCTCGCCTCCATGAGCACCCAGAAGATCTTTGTATTGTGAATCTGCTTCGCGTCCTTGGTAGCCTAGAGCAATGTGTACTTTGCAGCCTCTAGTAAGTCATGTTCAATGCCTGAGAACTGACTATCCTCTGGTAGTTCTCCAGCTACCAGCAAAATGGATGAGAGCAACCACGCGTAGTGGAAGGTCTTACCCTGCTCCTGGGCTTCCTTGCAGTTGATCAAGAATTCCTCGCAGAGGAACTCGGCTAAGTTGAATTGGACCCCCTTTGTGCATTGTTTGGCCAATGCAACAACCAGCACTGGTACTTCATAGCTGCGGAATTTTCTCATTACCTTCCCAGCCAAGAGTTGGATGGCTACGTGCGCCCCCTTATCCTTGATACTACTGATGGTGTAACCCCTCTTTTTCTTCTCGAGCTTGTATTTTTTCTTCATGGCTTCCGTGAGAGCCAAATCGCCACTTTTTCTTGCTTTCATCGTGCGGTCATTTCCCTTACAGGGAAGCCAAGAAATTATGTGGATGAGATCCACCGCGATGGGAATAGGATCCTCCAGCCATAAGTACCCATCATGTGCCAGGAAAAGCAGCTGCTTCATGACGAAAATGGTGATAGGCACATGGTGAAAGTGTGGTATCCACAGTAGATGTAGCAACTTGGCCTTCTCCACACCACGCAGCCATTTTCGCGGCTCTAATTTTATTATTGGCCCCTCCGTGCTCTGCTTCATGAGGCTCTCTATCTCTAAGTGTGGGAAGTTCTCACTGTCCATGAGGTTCCAATATTCGAACTTCATTATGGGCACACGGCCATGTATTAACATGATTTGGATGTCCAAAGATATTGATGAGCAATCGCGGTACACATTTCTTGAACAAAACAATCAGCACGCTGACAGAAGAGTTTCAGGTGTATCATTAGAAAAGCACATTGTATCACCCACAAGCCAACTAAACAGTAGAAGCATTTAACAAAATACTAGATACTGCACTGACCACATTATGCAACGCACAATGAAGTGATTGGGACCTGAGTGTACCTGCAGTATTATGGGCTTATGGGACGACATGCAAGAAACTAATGGAACAGACAACTTTTCAGTTGGTCTATGGAGTGGAAGCCATAATGTTGATGGAATGCATCGTGCCTATTCTATACATAGCAGTGCTCATAGGTATGAAAGACCACAGAGCCCTAGAGGAGAGGCTCGTGTAGTTGGAGGAACTCGAGGAAGAACTGTTTTTGGCTAGATTCCATCAGTAGGTACAAAAGCAGTGCGAAAAATCCTGGCACGACAGACATATTAAGTTGCGCACCTTCAAGCTGAACGATTTGGTGTTACTATATGATAGTAAGTTTGATAAATTCCTGGGAAAATTCAAAATGCATTGGCTGGGACCGTATGTTATTAAGGAGATCACAGATGGAGGCGTAGTATAGTTAGTAAATTTAAATGGAGAACCTTTCCCAAGAAAAGTGAATTGCAATCAGTTGAAGCCATACATAGTGGCCTAGCTATCTGACTAACCAACCGAAGCACAGTCTTAGCGCACCAAGAAGCTGAAAGGAGGTGTGGGACGATAAACAGATGCAGGGAACGCAGGAGCAGATACAAGGGAGCAGTTCATATACAATAGTCTTGGAACAGCACGTGCAGGAGATATAGCAAGTAGCTGCTCACTGCATTTTCGATCTTGCAGCAGTTCGAATAGATTTGGGAAGTCTCTGTGTGAAGATCTCTGCACTGACAGAGTGACTCGAGGGCGAGTCACGATGTTTGTGTTGGGGTTCTGTTGGGCATGGGATCCCCCAAGGCAATTTTTGAGGCTTCAAGCCTAGATTTTGACCAAATCCAATCTAAAGATTCCACGTTTTGTGGGCGCGGAGCACAAAGATTATAAATGAGTCATAGGGTTGTCTGTGCTCAATTTTGTAATGTAATGTCAGCTTGAGAGTTCTACCCATGGTCCATGGACCATGGGACTATATAAATAGAGTGGGGCTCTAAGTTGTAAATCAGTTAAGTTAACTGAAGATCTAATGATGAAGGATTGAATCTTATTTTAAGCATCGAGTCATGTCTTTGGGTCATAGAGTAGGAGAAGGATCTACAACTGAGTGCTAAGAGGCCTAGTAGTCTGCAGCTGAGTGTGCGGATCATCCTGAGCCGGGGCATTAGATATGCCGGTCATGATTATGGGCGTTTGAGTCCCAATTTTGTATATTTTTGGACAACATATGTACATTCGAGATGCTTTTATGATGATATATATATACATTTTGACTTTTTGATGCTTGATTTTATTATGATGAATGATTGATATGCCAGTCTAATGCTTGATTAGCGATAGAATCAGCTAACCAATTATGAGATCTTGGAATGTGCAAATAATTAATTAACATGTCTTTGCAACAACTTCACCCTTTTTCTGGGATTATAACATGGATCCTCCTATAAATGTTATTTAATTGAGACACTATCAATTGAGAATCGAGATAAACTACCAACGAGTCGATCTCATAAGAGATTGCTTCGGATAGTAAATTAATAATGGCAGTATACTCAACCATATTATACGAAGCAAGACCAATGCATACACCTCTTGATACCATCAATTGACCAGTTGGATAATAAAGTACCCAAGCTGCGGAAGCGAGATTCCGAGTGTGCCAACTAGCACCATCAGCAAACCGAAAATAGACCAAGTCATCCATCAACACTTGCAACAACAAACCAAAAAGTGTTGACATCACAAAATTCTTGATGATATATGTACAAATATACATAATATACAAAGAAGCCATTGCCTAACTCCTACTTAAGCAAAGTAATTCTTTAGGTAGAGCCCGTTTCGAGGCTCCACCAGCTTGTTTCCCTCAAAATCGATTAACTCATACGACCCTTTTTCTAAAACTCGTTTAATAATGAAAGGACCGTACCACATAGGCTTAAACTTGCCTGCCCCAAGGCGTCTTTATCTTGGTCATAGACCAAGACAAGGTCGCCTTCAGAAAAGACTCGAGGACGGACAGATTTATCATACTGCATTTTGACCCTTTTCTTATGGGCCTCATTCATCGTGGTGGCATCTCGACGCTACTCATTGAGATGTTCCAAGTGAAGGAGGCGCTCTTCGAGACTCGAAGTCTCTAGAAGGAGCTCTACAGCTAACTTAAGAGATGGAATTTCGCATTCGATTGGAAAGATAGATTCCATCCTGTAAACCAACTGAAAAGGTGTAAAACCAGTAGCAGTCTTTACGGAGGTCTGGTATGCCCAAAGAGCCGAATACAACATAACGTGCCAATTGGACCGATTTTTGTCGATTTTTCGTTGGAGTATCGTCTTAAGAGTTTTAGAGACTACCTCGACCTGTCCATTAGCCTGAGGATAATAAGGAGACGAATGCTCTTGCCGGAAACCTAATTTAAGAGCCAATTCAGACATCAGTTGATTCTGGAAGTGACTACCATGATCAGTGACAATCTCTCTCGGGACACCGAATCTTGAGATAACCTGATTTAAAAGAAACAAAGCTGTCATGTCAATATCATTTTTATAAGTGGGCGTGGCCTTGGCCCACTTCGTAAAGTATTCTACAACCACAATAATATACTTGTGATTCGCTGCTGAAGGCAGATTACAAGTTGTAAAATCAATACCCCACTTAGTAAAAGGACCGACAGTGACAATGGGAAAAAGAGGAGCTGGATGAGCACGCATCTTTCGAGTAAAGATCTGACAAGGGTGACAGCGTTTGACCGCTTCCACACAGTCTTTAAAAAGTGAAGGCCAAAAATAACCAGCATGTAAGATGAATTGGGCTGTAGCAAGCCCTGATAGATGACCACCACAAGCTCCACTGTGGCAATCATTAAGCACTAACTCAACTTCCTCCAAGGTTAAACAGTGCTAAAGGATTGAATCATCCCCTCGACGGTATAAGGTATCACCAATGATAACATAATTTTTAGCTAGGTGACGTAATTTACGACATTCATCGTTAGAGAAAGTAGAGGGAAACTTCAAAGTCTGGAGATAGACAATGATATCTCCATACCAAGGGTTGAGTGAAGAGATGAGGAATAAATGTTCGTCGGGAAAACTTTCCTCATAAACAGTATCCTCTCCACAGGCAGCTCAGAAATAGCTCAGCAAAAACCATGGATTTCTTAGACTTGGCTGACAAGAACTCGAGATCGAATTCTTGCAAGATGACTATCCATCTATTATACTTGCCCCCAATCACTCGCCTACTGAGGACAAATTGAAATGGATTTACCGCCGCTAAGACAAAAGTTTTGCGTAGCAAGATATAATGACGAAGCCGCTGGACAGCATGGATGGCAGCCAAGGCCAACTTCTCAACCGGAGAATAGCGAAGTTCAGGACCTATTAAGCCTCGGCTCAAATAATAAATCACCTGCTCGGTGAGAGCATCATCCTCCTGAACCAGAACCATACCAATGGTTGATTCTGCTGCAGCGAGATATAAAAGGAAGTCTCTACCATAATCCAGTGGACTCAAAAGCGAGGTAGAGACTAGTGCTTTTTTCAAAGCATCAAACGATCGTTGCGCAAAGTCGTCCCATACAAATGGAACTCCTTTCCGTAGCAACCGCATGAACCCTTTAGTGATCTCGGTATAGTTCGCTATAAACCACCTTAAGAAATTAGCCTTCCCTTGAAGACTCTGAAGTTGACAAATTGAGGACGGGGGAGGCAACCGAACTATTGCCTCAACCTTGAAGGGATCAACCCGAATCCCTTCTTTTGACACAATGAACCCTAACAACCGACCAGACGTAACCGCGAAAACGCACTTGTTGGGATTCAACCGAATTTTATAAAAACGACATCGCTTGAAAACCATTCGAAGGTGGCTAGGGTGATCAGTTCTCTTTCGAGAACGAGCAGCGAGATCATCTAAGTATGCTTCGACGACATGCTTGATGTCATGGAAAGCGTATGACATGGCCTGCTGAAAAGTAGCTCCATCATTTTTAAGACCAAAAGGCATCTTTCTATATGCAAAGGTACCCCAGGGACATATAAAGGTTGTCTTATGTTGATCTTCAGGATGGATAGAAATTTCATTATAACCAGAGAATCCATCCATGAAGGAAAAAATCTCATTACCCGCACACTCGTCGATAATCTGATCAATGAATGGTGTGGGGTAATTATCTTTGGGACAAGCCTTGTTTAGGTCCCTAAAATCAATGCATACTCGAATTTTTCCTTGCTTTTTATCTACAAGGACTGTATTAGAAACCCAATTAGTAAGAGGAACAGGGTATATAAAACCCGCCTTTAGCAGCTTCTCCACTTCTGTGTTGATAGCTGTTTCTTTCCTAGGGTTGACCGGCCGAAGCCTCTGACGAACTGGTTTGGCATTTTCATACATCTTGATCTCATGTTGAACTATAGATGGGTCAATGCCAGGCATTTCTTCATAAGACCAAGCAAATACATCTCGAAATTCTTTGAACAGGTCGGTGTAAATTTGAATTTCTTCAGGGGAACACTCAATTCCAATGAAGAGATTCTCTATCGTGTTAGGGTCCCTAGAGATGTTTATAGGTGTCGTTTTTGAAGTCACCGACATATTACCTTCGACACGAACGTGTGCTGGAGCCAAAGGGTTTGACACCGTACAAACATCACTAGAACAGAGCTCGGAGAATCTAGATTCTACCTCCTGCAATGGAGGAAGAAAGTATGAACGATGGTGTAAATCTTCCCAAGGTCGATCTATACCCATCATTGCTTCGAGGATGGCTTCTTCCGAAGGTAAAACTGAATCTAAGTAGTCCAAAGAAGAGGTAGAATCAAGGCTCCAAGCGGGGGCCACATCGCCATCTAACTCCTCTTCAGAAAAAGGAGTAGAATGGTCATCTGTAGAGTTGACAATACACTGATATCTAAGCTCAGCTATAGATATAGGAAATGCCATTCCATTCCCTTGTCCTTCAACTAATGTGGTCGTAGGTGAAGGCAAGGTCCAATTGTCTGAAAAGCCATATGATGAGGGAGTCGCTTTTTGACATTTAACATGTCGAAAGTGAGCACTAAAGAATTAGTTGGATCAACTGCCCCAATCGCGAAAAGTAAAGCACTTCTCTGAGCCGGACATGACTGGAGAACCTCTAAAGTAGACATGGCACACAGACTTTGGGCCAGATACTCCACAATGGAGTAATTCTGGGCAGCCCTAGCATTAGGATTAATAGTCGCGCGTTTAGCGGAACCTTTCGGTATTTGAGGTATAGTCTCAACAGGGGGTCGCTCAATATGAAGGTCAGTACTTCCAGGAACAACCTTGTCCTTGGAAGTTTCGGCTTCACCATAATCTCGTGACCGAGTAGCCACATGGATGTTATAATCCATCATGAAAACATTCGATGATTTTTCCCCTTCCTGGTTGCCCCCTGCGAAGGTTCCAGGGTTTGAACTCCCGCCAGCAAGAAGTTGTTGCCCTTGGGGAAAAGGGTTGGTTAAGACAACTTGGGAACTAGAAGTCCCTTGCTACCCTAACAAGCATTGAGCGTCTTCAATATTGGGGCAAAAATGAGTTATATGGTCTCCACTGCACAACTTGCATGGAAACTTGACTTTCTTTTTCGACTCATTTCTACCACCACCAGCATTGTTGCTGGATTTATTTGCATCAGGCTTCCCATCCTGGTTCTTTCTCTTACCTCATCCTTTCTTTTTCCCATTGGAATTTTTATTTCCTTTGGGGTTATCAGATTGGACGGCATTAATCGAAGAAGTTTGGGAAGCCGAAGGGTCCGACGATGTGACTTGGTTGTTAGAAGCAGTTTGTAAAGACAACTGCTGCAATTGATTCAACAAGCTCACCGTATTCGTGTCTACCAACCCAACAATACCATCCGCGTGGGGACCTGGCTTTGGCTTAGCTACGTCAACCTTAGACCCAGGAGCATCTAGCAAGTACTTTTGTAGGATCCCAGACTGAGAGTAGATCAATTCTAATTGATGGGCCCTAAAAATGGCTTGCTCCTCAGAATAGACCCCAGACATGGAGACATCCTTGGAGATCTCAGGTATCAAAGACTTCAAAAACCACTCGAGACAGTACTCTGGAGGGATATCAGCTTTAATGAGCCTCTTTCTCCGTCTCCATTCCTGAATATGATCAGAAATGTGAGTTGCCCTATCCTGACGAAAAGTGGCCAGTAGTTCAGTTCCGGCATCATACCGGATAGGCAACCGAAAATGGTTCAAGAAAATATTGGCTAAGTCGGCGAATGATGTAAAGCTACCCCTAGGCAACTCTATATACCATTTTTCCACGTTACCAGTCAAGGTGCGTTGAAATAATCTCAACCTAACCGAGTCATCAATCAGCGAGTTCGATGAGCACCACAAGTGGAACGTGGTTACATGGTCGCCCGAGTCCTCACCACTCTTCCCTTCGAATTTTGGAATGTCTGAAGGGAGTTTAGTTGGGACCGGAGGCCAGGCCGGATTGTACGTGATTGGGTCGTTAGTTAACTTAGTGAGATCTGGCAAATTCAACGTTGCCAGAAATGGAAGTCTAGGAGGAGCTTGGGGATTCCACCCTGACTGGGTGGAACTCCCAAAGCTCTGAAAAGATTGGCATGCATTTTGGAAGGCACCAGGCTGCCTGAAGTAACTAGTAGAACCCGTTGAACCAAAAGGCAAGCCTTATGACCTAGCAAAACTCGGAGTTTGACCAACTCTGGCCGTATATCCACCATATCCAGCAAAGTTTCCTCCTAAAGGATTATAAGGAGTTGATAACCCCTGATATGGATTCCAAGTCGAAGCTAGGGGAGGAACACTTTGGAATGAACTAACCATGGTATACGGCCTATTCCCATATTGGCCGAAAAATGGATTGCTAGTTCCGGCACTACTAAGCCCAGGGTTATTCCATCCTTGGAAAGGATTGTTACTTTGTCCTATAGAAGAAAAAGGCATGGATCCTATCATTAGGTTGGAATGTGGTATATGACCACTTTCGAATGGAAAACCTTGGAACGAAGCCGATCCACTCATCATAGACATGGCGGACCTGAATGGAGCTGAAGCAATGCCCTGTGAATGGGCGCCAAATGGGAAGAATCCAGAACCAAAAGCATTGGTTTGGGAATTTCCACTCGTGGATGGAATGGAGGTAGACCCAACAAAAGACGTGCTAGCAAAAGATCCGAATAAAGAGACCGAGGGGATGGAAATAGTTCCTCCCCCTTGTACATATATGGGAGTCTGTACAGTCGTAGCACTTGTAGAAGCCATGCTTCCAGTAGTGGTTATCGAAGGTAAGCACGTAGCGTAACCTAGACTTGACGGTCTGTGCGCCAGAGTCCCAACGTATTGTAATACGTGTGGATGACTAGATGGTAGTGGAGAATTCAAAGCTGCTAACGACTCTGAAAGTTCTTCTACCTCTATATTTTCCTCCGCTTGTAAGCAAACTCGAGAAAGAACTGGAGTGTTCCTCTCTTATTCCGAGGAAGTACCAGGCCTTGCTTGAATACTAATGCCCCCAAGAGGAGGATCAATCCCCGATGCGTCAATTGTCGTGGGATGAAACCCACGAGTATTATTACCTCTGTGCCTTCTTGGAGAAGGCTCTAAACTCGGTGGTGAAAGACCACGAAGTCTTCGAGACCGTCTAGGAGATCGGTCAGCCACTTTGAACTTTCTGATTAAGATCTAACTAAAGACTCAAAAAATTGAAAGCTAGGCCAACTAGGAGCACAAAGCACACACTATAAAGTCCCTAAAGATACAGCCAGTCAAACAGCTTCCAAGTATTTCCGCTCCGGGTGATTAGGATCGGACACCAAAATACGAGAAAGTGAAAAATAAGGGGCCTTCCGAAGATAGTCTGGGATGATGAGGGCCCAGGCCTATCAGCGAAGGTAACAGAGGAAGTTACGCTGACCTCCTAACAATAGCCTGCACCGGTGCAAGCCCCCAAGCTTCACAAGGGTGCCCTCCAGTAGTACTGTTGAGAGTGATACAACATCAACCTCAGGTGCCACGAGATTCCCCTCCGCAGCCACCTATGTAGTTCCCTAGGAGTAGCAACTATGGATACCAACTCGTCGCAGAAGCCAGGCGGAACAATCGTGAGGTAAGTTCAGACAAGTTGGAGAGGGGGTATCTCTCTTTCCTGTCTTCACAGACCCTCGTGCTAAACTCCCAGATCCGGAGCTTTCTTGGTCTTCCTAACACTATTGGATTTTCTCTCGTTATTCAGACTCCTATGTTTGACGTTTAAATGGCCTTGGAGAGTTAGCTCTCCACTTGCCTAATCCAAGGCCCTAAAATCCTAAAACTTGTTGGTGTATTTAACTTAAAAGAAAAAGTTCTAGTGAATTTTAGTTAGCGCTTGATTTTAAAATGGGTTGTTCTTTAAGTTAAGGGATGATGGAAGTGAAACTAGTGGTGTTTTTTCGACACAAAAGAAATTAATAAAACTTGACTATATGCATGTGCACTTGTCTTTGTTTTTCGATGAAGAGTAATTTCTACTGGGTTCGAAAGGAAACTTCTAATGAAACAAACTTTGCTTTTCTTTTTCTTTGATTCACACTTCACACTCAAAAGTTAACAAAACTATTTATGCCTAAAGAGATACAAATCTATCCTAATGCAACAACTATATGCTTGATGCAAGATTGAAAACAACTCTAAAACAAGAAATGAAAGTTGCTTTGCTTATCAAGTTTTCTTTTGCCACTTACAATGTCTAGATGGAATATGAGATTCTACCATTCATTTCGTCTAAACACTAAAAACAAAACTCAAGATAAACATAAAGCACTTTCACTCACCAAAAGGAAACCAAATGAAAAGCAAGTTCAAGAAAGCAAAACAACACTTTTCACAAAGTTCTCTTCAAAGTAGAAACAAAAAGTCTTTTCAAAAATGCTCTCAACAAAACTGAAACTTTGCGATTGAAAAAATAAGCAAGAAACACTTTTGCAAGTAGACACCATACAATGAATGAAAACTCAACAAAAACAAATGTGTTTAAAGATGCTTTTTGACAATCGAAAGCAACAATGAAAGCTTTGGTAAAAAATACCAAAAAATATCAAAAAGACAATTTCAAGAAAGCATCAATTGACAACTTTGATGAAACAAAGAAGTAAGTGGTCACAAAAATCGGTTTTGTCAAGCAAACAAAAAGTCACCAAAAACCAAATCCAACACAAAGATTGATAACAATATTTCTGCTCTGAAAAGATCAGAGCAGCCAAGATTCAACAAGAAATCTTGCGTGCTTTTAGCAAAAAACAACGACGCTTGCAAACACAAAACAAGACCAATACTCCTTATAATCAGAGAGAAATCGGAGTAAGACGCTTGCTGTAAAACAAACAACTGATACTGACAAGAATGATTGTTCCAAACTAAATCAAACCACCAGACAAACTTCAGAGACACCAAAATTTATAAATCTTGAAAGTTGCAAGATAGACGTGACTGTACTTAAGTGCAGATTGTGTATATACGTGTCTGTGCCTACGGAAACCTGTGTATATGCGGGTTTACTTCAGGAAACAAGCGTGCGTATGCTTCTGTAACTAAGGAAAACGACGTATATGAAAGATTTCAAGAAAAATAAAAAACAAACTGAAGAAACTAGCAAAACTTAGAATTCAAGAACAGACCAGACAGTAACAGCAAACCAACAAGCAACTGAGCCCTGATTGGCTTGACAAACGCCCAAACTAGGAACAACAAGAGTGTTGTCCCCAGCAGAGTCGCCAATTCTGTTGAGGGATTTGCTCCCCTAGGGCTTTTGGGTGGAAACCCTAGCAGACTGAAAGTTGTCTAAACAGAGAAACACACATTCACATAGCCATTATGCTATAATAAGAAAATTCTAAAGTAAGAAGGGCGTACCTCAGGTCCTACATTCGAGAAGTTCCTCAAGGGTCCAAACCCTTCTTCAAGTCCCTTTCGCTCCTTTGTCCTGTAAAAAAACCAATTCCAAAGAATAGAACAGTATATGGAAAAAGACTTATAAAGAAATCATCTTTATGTTATAAAAGAAGGAAGTTAGTTATGAACTTTAAACCACCATTCACATATGAAATTCAAACATGAACATCATAAACATAAAGAAAAAGCATATCGGGAACCAAGACGTGTTTCTTTATTATAGACAAATAGAATGTACAAAAGGAGTAATATCACCTGAGTAACCTTTCGCAGGCTCCAAGCAAAGCTTCCTTCCGGATCCGTCTAGCCTTAACCCTTTAGCATATCTCCTTCCAAGACTCACTCCATGATGCCATAACTAGTGGATGAACATCAACACATAAGGAAACAAGGGTTTCCTATACAAATGGGGGAAGTGCAGAAGGCACAAGGGTCTTCAGACCTGGTCAAGGGAAAAATTTCAGTATAATAACCTTTCTCTCTCTTCTCTCCTCCCTTTGGCCTTCCCTTTGATGTCTTTTTATACCACTCCCAAAGTAGCGTTTTAGTTAGGAGTTGGTTGCGAACAGTTGGGCCACGGGCACTAACAGGTGATCAGCAGGTAAAACCCGCGATCTCCACCCGAAAATAAGGAGTTTTATATTTTTTTAAGTGTTTTAATACATATGCGTGGGTTGGGTATATGCAGACCCGCGTATACACGTGTTTAACTCAGGGCAATGTCACGTACAAGGAATAAAACACTATTTTTTAAATTTGGGACCAGGTCTGGAAGGAGGGGTTGCCCTAGGCCATGAGTGCAGCATCACAAACCATAATAGTGAGATTTGGAGCTATAACAGTTACAAGGTAGTTGGTTTATAAGTGAAAAGGTAGCCAGTTAACTTGGCCACCTTCGACAAAGCAGACAGTCAGGTGGCAAAAAGGAAATTCTTTTTAAAATCAAAAGGGAATGCAAGAGTCCGATGTAAGGTGGGGCCCCAACCCATATTAAAGTTCGAGCGGTATCACAAGATTTAAGTAAGCATGGGTTTGAGAGGCAGATAAAGTGCTCTGCGGGGGAGCAACGAGCATGAGTTATAACTCAGGCTCAACCCCCGCAGTTGACCATGACGTCAAGGTGTTTGGCCGAGGTCTATTGCCTGAGATTGCTGCGGGGATTCAAGCTCGATGAACATCCCGTACACTCCCTACCCCCACAGCGGGCCACGACCATCGCTCCACTCCATCTCATCTCCTCCACATCATCCGCCTCCCTCAGTCATTACCATCCACCTCATTCACCATACCCCGTGACCTCATTTGGCATTCCATAGATACAGTGTTGTTTATGGCTACCATTTTAGGATGCTTGAAGAATTAAGATGTGAGGTAGAGACACCAGTTCACCAAAGACTTAGCATACCCTATTTCTTGATGCAATCACTCATAGACTCCAGTAACAAAGTAAAGAAAGGAAATTCCCAACAATTGGCTCACCATGGGTTCATCAAGATCCTCATTGAGGATGCCCTCCAAAACCTCAGGATCCCCATAACATGGGGAGTCTTCAGAGAATTACCAATAGAGGATGACATCAAAACCCTCACCTATGATTTTAATCCTTTTGTCAGTGAGGAGGAGGAAAAACAAGAAGAGGAAGATACAGATCTATATGGGGATGAATGCATGAAGAAGAAACTAATATAGAGGAACATGATGAAGCAGAAGAGAAGAAGGATGATACTGAAACAGAGGAGGAAATGAAGGAAGAAACTGATGGAGATGAGAAAGAACATCAAAAGGAAGAAGGCATCGAAACAAAAGAGGAAGAACAAAAGGAGGAGTCACCAAGGGTGTCTCAGTCCCTGAGAGGGAGGCAACATCGGCCATCACTGCTCTTAGCACCCCAGTCAAACAGAAAGGGAAAAAAAGGAGGCAAACCCCTCTATATTTTAGAACAAGAAAGAGCACAAGAATCAAACAAGGGAAGCCATAAATATCAACAAAAATCCATATTGAGATTGAAGACTCCCCTACAACAAGAGACAAAATGCCTTCCCCTAGGTTACCAATCACCTATGTAAGGAGGCCTAGTACCAGATCAACTTGCTTAAAGGGTAAGGCCATCCTACAGGATCCACAACAAAAACTACAGGAAGCATAGAAATTGGAAAGCAAGGTAGGGGAGAAGAAAGAAACAAGATAGCCAACTGGCTTCAGGGATAGAGAAGAAATAATGAGAGATCAACTTGAGAGGGAAAATGCATGGCTGAGAGGACAGATGCAGGAAATGGAAAACCAACTAGCATGTATGGCTAGCCTCTCCCTGGAGGCCATCTAGTGTAAGATGTCGGCTAAATCCTATGCTCTTTACCTCAGAGAACAATGGCTGCAATTTCAAATTAAAACACTAGCATAAAGGGGCACCATGCCATTTCAGGACTACAGGCAGTTTATTGATCTTTGTAATCAAAGTACACTAGAGGATAGGGCCAAAATGGCTGAGTTTTACTGGCACAACATGGCCCTCATAGACATGAATGTTTGGGATCCTAATGCCGAGCTAGGAGATCTACAATTAATGGCTTTGGCATCATTGATGAACCATGAGGAGTCAAGGGCTGCAGAGATGAAAATAATATTGGACATAGAGCAAACTGAACCTCTTTTCATTAGAGCCGAACAATCAAATCCCATGGCCCTAATCAACACCCATAATCTAACTACAAATGATCCTTAGCTGACACCTAGATATCTTGCTGCCCAAGAGCAAGCAATTTCACATTTTGAGGATATGTTTAGGCTGCTAGGAGATGATAGTATGCATGCCTGCTTAAGGAGATGGAACACACTCCCACACAGCTTGAAGATCAGAGAATATCATTCCCCTCAGAGGTTGAGAGAGGCACTCAACATGACACCTATGTATAAGCAATCAATGCAAAGGTTGAAGGTCAATTGGATATGCCTAAAACTCAATCCACCACTTTCAGTAGGGGGGTGATAATGAGCCTCATCATTGAGTAATTATATGGGCCTTAATTCACCTCCTAGCTTAGTCAAACCAACTATTCTCACAACTTATTGCATACTTTTGATTATATTTTGTTTATGAGATGAGTTAGAGTTGGATATTTTTCTTTGTGGTCTAATGTGCATTTAATGTAGGAACAAAGGATAAAAGCAAGGGATTTTGGTAAAGACCTTGGTCAAAACTGGAATGGGACAAGGGAGAGGAATTATAGGAGGTAAATTCTCCTCATTTACTACCCCTCCATTTGAATATTCCTCCATCAGCTCGTAGTGCAAATAGCCAAATCATGAGGACTAGAAGGCAACTGAGCAAGTGAAAGTCAAAGCACCATTTTATCTCGAGTTGGGAGCCAAGCCTCCCTAATTTTAAGGAATTCGTTGGAGGCTTTAGATGTATAAGTAGAGAGGCCTAGGACCTCAATAGGATTCGGGGGATTTTTTATTGTAGAACTCTACTCTATGTTTCGAGCTGCAAGACTTGTGACAGTTTTTGATGTAATCCATTGTTTTGATAATAAGAATGAGTTGAGGCTCTTAGGTTAGGGCCCAACCCTAGCAGCTAAAGCTCCTTTTTATTGTACTGTTATGCTAGCATAGATTCATGGTTTAATTGTTCATTTTCTTAAGTAGCTGCATTTCCATTACAACAGTATAGAGTATATGATTCATGGTTTAATTGTTCATTTGCTTAAGTAGCTACATTTCCATTACAGCGGTATAGAGTAGATTGGTTGTGTTTTAGTTTGCTTTCATTTGTGCCTTCTTTCAATTAGTAGGTTAGCCAGGAGAAAAAGATCACCTTAAGGTTGTTAGCATGTGTCTCGGCCTCACCTTCTCCCTCTAGGACCATGACTTGAGGAAGAGACCCTTCAGCAACCCCAAAAACACAGATTTCTAGTTCTTGCGTGAGATTTGGACTTTTTCGTCTTGATTTAGTAGTTGGTTCATTTTACTGTCATCTTTTTTCATCACTCTCGGTCCACTCTCACCCTCACTAGTTTTTCTGTCGTTCTCATTGAAATCTCCTTCAGTACTTTCTTCATGCGTAATTTCTTTACCGTCTGATCCACAAAAAACCTGACCAATCACCGTCTAATTCATTTCAACGCTTGACTTTATGCGCTTTAAATCTCCACCGTCGATCTGTTTAGCTTAATCCAACGGCTATCGTGAAATCACACATGAAGTATTGCAACTACTTTGTGCGCTCCAAATCTCCACTGTCTATCTGTCATGCCCTCGATCCAATGGCTATCTTGTCACCCACTTGCCAACTAGCTTGGCCAATCTCCACCATTGATCAAACCTGCATGATCCAATGGCTATTGCGCAATCTCATGCGGAATCTTGCACGATCGTTATTGGACCAAGTACGTGCGAGAAAAGTGGTTTTCCCATGCTACATGTCACCTAGTTAGGCTAATCATGTAAAATTTTAGAAATCCGCTTACAGCTTTTAGGTCACGTGAGAAACTGCTTATCGCCTTTGAAGACCACTCCATCATTTTCGCACATTTTTACCGCGATACGATCTCCGCCGCTCATCTTCTGTTAATCCTGTCCGTCCATCCATTAACTTAATCTCACGCGATAAGATCTCCGTCGCTCATCTTTTGTTAACCCTGTTCGTTGATTGATCTATCCATCTATTTACGTAACCTCCTATGATAATTTCTCCACCACTCATCTTCCATTAACCTGACTGATCCAACGGTTCTTATGCACTACTGCTTCCTTACGTCCTCCTTTCATCGATTTTGATCTCTGATTGCTCGTCTGCTTGAAAACAGATATAGTTTAGTTTCCTTGCTTACACACTGGTATAGTTTGATGCTCTTTACTTCTGTAACTTAGATAGCAGCATTAGGTTAGTGTTGATTTAGCAATTCTGCTTAGCATAGCTGTTTAAATGGTTAATTAGGTTATCATGTGATTTAGAATTACATGTTGTTTTCTTCATTATTGCGGTAGAGTAGCTCTCTCTTAGAATAGATTTTCTCTTCTTCCATCAAATAATCAAGCTTCTTCTGACCCTATAGAAGTCTAGCTTGGAACCCCTGGGGTCTCTCGCCAGATGAACAGTGACAATATGCAGGACCTTCACTTTTACTTGTGCATATAGCACTGTCACCTCCAAGTTTTTACGAACCCCGGGTTGATAAGTAAAGTTGGTAGCCCAGGAGTTGCAGCATCCTTACTGCAGTACTAGCGCTAATCAATCTGCAACCTCAATTACCAATGGCTAATTCGTGTATGTGTATTGTAGCATGCAAAATAAAACAATGAGTTATCCCATGGACTTTACCCATGGTCTTCGAGTAATTGATCTGGTACGCACAACATTTTGATTTGGTCATGATTGCTAACCTTACTTGGTCATAAAAGGTGGATTTGAATTGTTCATTATAACGTGATTTGATTGATCCACTGAGTTGTGTAATTGACTAGATCATTGGCTGAATTGGAATGTATTCAATGTGTGTAACCATTGATTAGGTCTGAAAAAGAAATGTGTGGATTGAATAGTTTGGTGTTGGGTATTATCTGAGTAATATGGTTGAGAATTAGAGAATTGGAGCAATACCGGTGAACAAATAAGAAAATAAGGATCAGATCACGTGTGATTAATGGTATTAAAACAATAGAGTATGAAAGATTGAGTTAAGCATATAAGTGTTGTGTGATGTCATTATCAAAGTTATGTGATGCATCAAATTGTGCAAAATGCAAGATCATTGGCTAATATGAATAATGATAACATGGGTAATGTGAAGTGTGATTTGATGTCCCACCTGGTGCATATGTGTTGGTCCAGTTTTAGTGAGTGAATGATCTGGTCCACTGAGGCGTTGGATTGAAAGTCTAGGTGTATGATCTTGTAGACCGTTAGAGCTAGAGTGGAGCAATGATTTAAATTGGATGTTGTGCATTTTTAGTGTTGAGTATTGAACCATCCACTAGATAGTGTGAGCATAGTTTACGATTAATGGTAGCCTAAAGTATTATATAGTACACTCATATGCAATGTAAAACAAAAGGAACCCACTTATGGAGTGAAATAAAGAAAGTTGGATCAAGGGCAATTAGTCGTGTAAGGAGGGTGAATGAATACATTGTGTGTGTGTGGTGAATTGAGACTGATCTATCCCTATGCGATGAGATTGATGACTAGAGGCTGAATATATACACTATTGTTGTATGGCTACATGGACAAACTATTTGCTAAGGGTTTTAAAATGCTTGTCTAGTTCTCTCATGTTTAGAGTTGGTTATAATAGTTACATAGAGTTGTATGGTTGCTATTAATTTATTTTCTGCTAAGGTAGCTTTATGTTGAGTGAGTTTCTATTGCTAATAAAAAAGTATGTGTACCTGATGCCATAGTGATTTACTAGTTTCTACTAAAGAACAATATTATAGTGTTTTCTTCTCATATGTGTACGAAAAGAAATATCTTTAAGACTGTGGATGACAAACAGTCTCAACAATATAAATGGCTGCTAAACATTGTAGATCTACAGCAAATGATAGAAACAAAACCTGCGAAAGCCCTGATCTATGCCACAATCATAGTTAAACAACAAAATGAAATAGTAATAAATGCGGGAACTCTAATAATCCAATGGAAACCTGATATATAAAGAATATATTTTATTAAACAACACATGTGATGGGAACAAATAAATGTTTCCAGTCTGCCTCTATGGGATGGGTTCTTGGCTATCTTCAAATGTCTTCAGCTTTTGATAGAGTCTCTCTCCTCTATAATGTGTAAAACCAACAAATAAAATGTTTTAGCTTAGTGAGAACTCAAATGGAAAAGAAAAATGGTGTGTGACAATGATAATAATCACAGTTACAACAGTGAGTGCAACAAAAAAAATAATCAAAAGTGAATAATGAATGGAAAACCCTTCTATTTATAACAAAATATTGAGTTATCCTCGAATAATGAGTAATAATAAAATATTATTAACCCCATTCTAGGAATAACCACCTGGAATATTTTATTATATTTGGTTAGGAGGGAAAAAATATTTAAGCTTTTATTTAGAAATAATAAATAAATAAATGATTTATTTACCATCTCAAGAAATATGGTTAAGGAATAATAAGCAAAAAAATGATTTATTTAATTATTCCTGGGGGATTTAGTCAAACTTGACAAGGAATAATAATTAATTAGTGATTAATAAATTATTTCTAGAGAAAAATAAGATAATTAATAATTTATCTGTTTATTTTTCATAACTAAGTAAAATATGATAAGGAATATTAATTAATAAATGGTTTAATGAATTATTCCTAGAAGATAATTAAATAAATAGTGATTTATTTAATTATTTTTCATGGGTTTAATTATAAATTACTTAACAAATGTGGTTTATTAAGTAATTTTTTACAGTGAAAGCAATTTTACCATGGTAAAATTGGCCTTACAACGGTGTACTTCGATTTATCTAGTAAATTAGGCTAGATGATTAATTTTTTGGTGGTAACAGATTGCCCCCCAACGCACAAGTGTTAGGAGAAAAATGTATGACTGAAGTACGTTGTAAAGACACAATCACTAGACAACAAGGTGGAGTGAGAGAGAGAGAGAGAGACCAATAGAGCTGAAGTGAAA
>APFE030505944.1:99812-151474 GCA_000404065.3 Pinus taeda
CCTCAGCTCTTCAAAACAAGCTTGAGAAAAGAGAGAAAGACATAAAAAAGCAATATAACTCTGGTTCCGCACTTTCTCTTAGCTTTTCCTGTGGGCCCACACCTTTTTTTCAAGATATCTGCGTACTTATACGCTCTGTATGTAAAGGGGAGGATGCGTACCCCTGTAAAAGTCAAAAGGCGCAATTTTTATCTTAAAAAACTCACCTTGGGTTAATTCTAGAGTTTTCTAGAAGCATTTGTTACGTGGATTGTTCGCTCCAAGTGGTTCATGCATCCCATCATAGGAGGAACTAATCCCTTGTTGAGAGGAGCTATCCCTTTGAAGGAGAACTCTATCCCTTTGAAGGAGGAGCTGGTAACTGATCTCCATTGCACTATAAATTGAGGCATTGGGTCAGTGGCCAGAGAGGTTAGAAGCTGAACTTTTGAGGGTAAATGTGTTGTTGGAAATTAGACTTCCTTTTTGAGCTTGTGAGAGGAGAGATCACATACCTTTCATTTCATTTGGAAGTAAGTGAGACTTGTCAAAGTAGAGGAGATTCCTGCTAGACCCTGGAAAGAGCTTGTGCAACATCAAGGCAAAGGTTGTAAGGTTCTTTTATTCATAAAGTTAATACAATTAAGTTTGTTTTTCTCAATGAACTGTCTCTAATGGTTTATTTTATGAGCTCCTTGATCTTCATAATGAACATGTTTTTTTATAGTATCTATGCAAGTTTTCTTTGATGTGTGTTTGA
Organism: Pinus taeda; assembly: GCA_000404065.3. NCBI lineage: Eukaryota > Viridiplantae > Streptophyta > Pinopsida > Pinales > Pinaceae > Pinus > Pinus taeda. The sequence goes on from APFE030505944.1 coordinate 100,552, forward strand.
TCCAGGTGGATATTGGTGGCCACCTGCCAAGTCCACATGGACCCCCACCATTGTCTTTCTCAGCAATTTTCAGTTTCCTTAATTGTAGCACAACTTACTATTTTTAGCAGTTTTTCGGGTCCTGAACTTCCGGAGCCGTTTTGAGGCCCTAAACGACGTTTTTTGGGATTCCAGGGGCCACACGGGTCCATGGAACTGGACCCATGTTTCCCGATCCAACAATGATAGTGCTCGAATAGATCTTTCTAATCAGCTATTGTACGCGTCAAACGGAGATCATATGCTAAAGTTACGACCCCGGGAAGTTGATGTACCAACTTACCCCCAAACGGGGCCCACAGTTTGGCGTTTCATCTCCTAGGGTTAGGTTTTGGAATGTTAAGGGTTTTTCATTTGTTTCTCAACAATAAATAGGCCTTCGAGCCTCATTGTAACACAGTTCAGAGGCATGTAGCCATCACATCTCTTCTCAGAGATAAGCTACCATCGCCCTAGCTAGTTTATTTCCATTTCTGGTTGTAAGCATATTTCAGTATTTTCCATTAATGAAATGAAGTATTATTTCCGCTGCATATTTGTGTATATGGTTATCTCTGTATTTTGTTGCGCTCCTGTTTAAATCCGGATCAACTTCATAGCTGTGGAATTTTCTCATTACCTTCCGAGCCAAGAGTTGGATGGCTACGTGCGCCCCCTTATCCTTGATACTACTGATGGTGTAACCCCTCTTTTTCTTCTCGAGCTTGTATTTTTTCTTCATGGCTTCCGTGAGATCCAAATCGCCACTTTTTCCTGCTTTCATCGTGGGGTCATTTACCTTACAGGGAAGCCAAGAAATTCTGTGGATGAGATCCACCGCGATGGGAATATGCTCCTCCAGCCATAAGTACCCATCATGTGCCAGGCAAAGCAGCTGCTTCATGACGAAAATGGTGATGGGCACATGGTGAAAGTGTGGTATCCACAGTAGATGTAGCAACTCAGCCTTCTCCATACCACGCAGCCATTTTCACGGCTCTAATTTTATTATTGGCCCCTCCGTGCTCTGCTTCATGAGGCTCTCCGTCTCTAAGTGTGGGAAGTTCTCGCTGTCCATGAGGTTCCAATATTCGAACTTCATTATGGGCACACGGCCCATGTTCAAACCCTCAAACACAATTCCATCTGGGAGGAGCAAGGTCTGGAGTGCGCACCTTGTGGCATCCAGATCCTTTGGTATCTTAGTTTTCCCTTTTCGCGGAGGAACATACTCAAGAAATTTTGCTGCAAAGCGCATTGGTTGGATGCCTGCCTCCAATTCTTGTTCCTCTTCAACCTCGACAATCAGGGCATGTAAGTCCTCCTCCTTGTCATCTGACTCAATGGTGATAGCCTTGCCCTTTTCTTCCATTAAGAGCTTACCGAACCGTGGATTCCTCGGGGACATGTGGACTGATCTTGCTGCTTGCCTATCTTTTTTGGGTCTCAGTGTCCGAGGTGATTTCGAGATTTCCGGCACAACCTCAATACCTTCGGGAACATTGTGTACCATGGGGTTCTGTGCGGCCTCGCTGGCGGTATCTTCTGCAAAGTCCAAACCTCTCCTGGTAATCGCCATCTTGTTTGAACTGTATGTGGTTGTTCATGAACTTCAGGGCTCGAATATCGCCCAGCGCTCAACACTTTTTGTTCTAATCAACTGCTCAAATATCAAGTGAACAAGTGTTGTCTTATGGCTAGCCCCTGGAATTTTATAGTTTCTTTTGAATTTAAATTCGACCGTTCCCCCCAATTCTGGGCCATCAATGCTTTCTTAGCGGCAAATTTTCCAAAATCTTGCCGATAAATGCTGCCTTAAATGTCTGTCACCCGCTCCATTTAGCCTCAAACTGGACACCTTGTCATGAATAGTGATGCCAACGGTCACTTCCCAGCCTACCCGTGCAGCAGCACAGCCCCCCATGCACGGGCGGGAACCTTGTGATATGTTGATTCTATGTGCACCCCCCTTATCATGCAGCTCCCAAATAGACTCTTTTATAGTTCCGCACTCTCTTTCAACTGCTTGGAGCACTAAGACTATGCTTCCTACAGCTAGTCAGGTGGTCACACCACCTGTGTGAGGTTTCAGGTAGCCTTCTAGTATAGTCCGTGGAAAATCCTCAATTGCCCTTGCAACAGCCGGAACCGTGTGTTCTATCGTATGTAGTGTGCTCCCTTGGGTTATTGGGTTTGGTGAGATGTGGTCGTAGCCACAGCAGTAGAGTCATAAATTCTTGGTGATAGTCTTCTAATTTAGAGGTATGATCATCTCCACCTTGCCTTTTCATATTTGGTTCATCGATGAGACATGCTTGCTTGATCTCGTTTTCCAACCTCTTGACCTCTGCATCCATCAAAATGCTTTCCTTCCTCAGTCGTACCCGATCTTTTTCGATTTCACGAAGTCTAAGGTTCCCTCGCCAAATGGCTTCTTGAAGCCTTATGTGTTCGACCTCGCGTGGCTGTGTGATTTCTTCGTCCTAGGCTTTGCGCACTGTCACATTTGTCGGTGCTATTACATGTGGATTCCTCTTTACATTTTCTTCAAAAATTATGGTCACTATTATGTTCCACTCCCTTGGAATTGTTTCCGCGTTCAGGGTTTTTCACATGGTCCTATAGGCCCATCGAACCACTGATATGTGCAAGTCTCAGTCAATGCATCTCACCTGGTGAACCTTTTTCAACACTTTGCCCACCCTGTCAAATGCTTCTCCATGGATAATCCTTGGCATGCTTCACTTTTCCTACTTCCGCTTATTGTTCTGATTTGTGATTGTGAGAGTGGTGCGCATGCAGGTGGGTTGCGTACCATATGTACATATCCATCTAGGAAGGTGGGGGCACAAGTTGTTTTTCCCCTCAAACTTGGGTCTCATTGGTGGCTAGGGTTTCCCAAAGCGTATAAGCATCGTCCTTCTACAATCGTGCCAATCCTCAAAACTCTACTAATGTGTACCCCACCATTGTGCGGGCATTGTGCGTAGTGCCCACCTCAAAGCATCGAACCGCTATTTTTCTGGTATTGCACTTTCAAATTTGTTAACGAATTCATTCACCATTGTCAACCCATCATATGTAGGAAGATCCCTTGCCTCTGTTGTCCTATAGTGCAGTGATCTAACCATCATGTTGCAATTAAGCATTGTTAATCCGTGCAGCCGATTTTGCCATCACTCTAATTCTTCGTCTGAATCCAAAGTGCAGGAGCTTCCGCGCTCCCACGAAATCCTTCCCTCTACAATTATATTCACCCAATCCTCTTCTTGTGTAGTTATCTTGTAAATACAATTGAGATCATCATCACTATCATCGTTGCGCACTGGTTCAATGTATCATGCTCTTTTGGCTAGATCTAGCAGTACTACTACCCGTAGTGACTTTTTTTCAAAGATCATTTTGTGCTTCTTCAGATTTATGACTCCATTCATATTGGTGGCCCAATCTATTCCTAGTAGTGCGGGACATGGATTGTTGTCATCAACAATATCTATCACTTCAAAATCCACTTGCGCGCTCACACCTTCAATATATATTGTTACCCCTTGCAATCTTCCCATGGGCAAGATCTTCTATTGGTAACTGAATAGGAAACCATTGTAGCGCGGGTCTACCCATGTGTTCCCATGTTTGTTTTGGTAGTACATTCACATCCGATCTAAGATCCACGATTACCTGATCCATTTCATACTCGCCGATTTGCACAGTCAACTTCATTTCCCTTCCTGTTCATAACGCATGCTTTCCAAGTTTCCAAACCACACACGGTTCTCCTGACCCCACGCACCTAGTAATAAGTTCTTGTAGTCCTTTTACTACCTTGCTATCGCATAGAAGGTTCATGCATGTCTCCAAAAAGGTAGTGAGCATTGAAGGATCCATCCCTAGTTCTAGTTGATCCTTACTACCCGAAGTGGAGGCCTCCGTGAAGCTCTTCTTAGCTTCCATGAATGTCTCCTTCGTGCGTTCTAAATCAAATTTGGGTTCCTTTGTAGGAGCCTTGCAAACCCACGCACTTTCTTTTGACTACTTACCATTATCATCGCCAATGGTCATACCGCTCCTGAGCATCATGTTTACATTTGAGTCTTCTTCGCACGGCTCAGACCTCATCATCTACAAATTCTAAGTAGGAGGGGGTTGAAGTACCCCTTTTTCGTGCAGTATTGCTATCAATGTAGGGCAGTGTTCTGCCTCATGATCAAACTGAGTACAGTACAAACATGATGTCCTTTTTGGGTCTGTACAATCGTGGGCGTAGTTCCCTGGCCCTCCATAATTCTAGCAAATCAGCTGTCTGCGACCCCTTCCTAGTCCCATTCCACCTCGACCTCGACCGCGCCCCTGAAATCTAGCGCGCACCATTCATGCATTTGGGTTGAGGGCTCACGTTTCGGTTTGCACTCTATAGGTAGGAGTCTGATCCATCATTAGTTCGTAGCTTCTGCAGGTGCGTTCATCATGGCCTACCGACCTGCACAAATTACAAAACAATTGTTGGGACGTCTACGTATACTTCTGCAATAAATGACAATTATCCGTAGCGTGCTTTCCTCCTATCTGACAAATCGCACACCATAATGTAAGTGTCGTGCTTGGTCCTACCTGTGCCTTAGGTCTTAATAGCATTAGCACTCCTCTTGCAAAGTAATACACGAACATTGGACAGTGGTCCTTATCATGCCCCTGGCCTTTGCATTTTATGCACCATACCTCCTGCACACCTCTGGCTAAGGTGTCCTGTCCTGTTTCAAACTCTGCATCTCCAGACACAGATTTTGAAGTTGTGTGTGGATTTGTTGGACTCCCAGACCAGGGTCTTGTATAGGGGTCTTATGCAATCTCATATCCAAATCCAAAGCTTCGGCCTGGGTGGAAATTTTTTACTGTGACAGCACCATCCTTAAGTGTGGTGTTAGGGATGCTACAAACCATGCACGGTGTTGTCCATCCATCAATGTCATGTTGGTTTTTCGAATCATACCCTTCAATATTTGGTCCAAATCCTAGGGGTTCTTGCTTGGGAGCATCACAATCTCCTTAAACCCGATGATTGATTGTGTTTCTGACTTTGGCCCGCTAAATTCCCTAATCAGCGCGGTATGGAATTATGTGATTCATGTGTTTGGATGGTCATTAGAATGCTTAATGTACCATGTTAATGCGCAATCCTGCAACGCACTTACCAGCATATCTTTTTTGATATTTTCATCCACAAATCCTTGTGCTTCCCATACCGCTCTTACCACGTGTTATCACTATAAAAAAAAATCTTAAAATTTTGGACAACTGGTATGGTTCCAAAGTTTTATGTTAGTCTTGGTCAAGTCATCTTATTTGTTTTGTTTAAGGATTCTAAATCATAGAATGGAGTCTTGTTCCCATTATCAAATAAGGTCAACAATCTTGTTTTACCTATCATTAATCCCACATTATTTCAAAAGTGTCATGTGTTAAGGTTGTTTCAAAATTGACGTGCGCTACGAAATTGCCTAGGAATTTTTGTAACACAAAACTCAGAAAATACATTGTGTGCACTATGAAATCATGGATTTGTAGTTAGGAGTTTTCGTAGCGCAAAACCCAAAATTTGCACTAGATGCGCTATGAAATCGGGGATTCGTGCCAAATCTTGTCTAGCTATCAAATCCATCAAAATCTGTTAATGTGTCATCATTAGGTGTCAGTCCATGAACCTCACTTATCACATGCAGCCATTCACTCTCATCATTAGATTCGTTAGGGGATTTGTATGCACTCTTTCAAATTTCAAAAAGGGTAAGGTAAGGTGAATTGGTCTTATTCTTTTTCGTGTTCCTTTCATGCATAAGAGACAATTGGCAAGCTCAGGGACAGCATTCACCAGAATTCTTTGAAAGCTCAAGCGAGACAGTTCTCCATTTCAATTCAAGCGAGGCAGTGTTCAAACTAAGGCAATGCAAGTTCTTTCAAGTCTCCTTGCAGGGGTCTTACAAAAATGTCTGAAGAAAAGAAAAATCATAGATTAGGCCGGTGTCTTAGAGCTGAGCCTCAAGGCTTAGAAGTTATCATGAGGAACAGAGAGGTTGAAGACGCATTCAAGCAGGAGGGATGCTAGAGGTTCTGTGAAAAGCTTCAGCGAGGTCACATTCAAGTAACCAAGGATTTTTCCTTTAATTTCACCAGTTTGAATTCAAAGGTTGGAGTGCTAGAAATACCAGTTTCTTCTAAGGTTATGTCTACAATCACAGAGATCCCTAGAGGCCAGGAGAGATGGTTTAAGAACTTCAAATTTGAAATGGCACCTTGCAAGGAATTTCTAAAGCCACAATACATAGACTCAGACTTAACCAAATCAGTGCCCAGGAGCTATGTAAAGGATTCATATGCCAACTTACTTTCATGCATCCAAAGATATTTTACCTATGAAGGGAGATACCATAAGGTGTACTCTTGCCATTTTAAGCTTCTATTACATTTCACTGGGAAAATATCTCTAGACCTTCCTTTTTATTTGTTTTGTAGCTTAGGCAAGATGTCTGATAAGATTCAATTAAAGAAAGAAACTTGTGAAATATCATTATTTCATCATGGTTTGATCAAATTAATTGTTTTACATGAGCTTCAGAAGATAAGTAGAGAATGGTCTGCTTTCTTGTTTATGACAGGCTTTAGAACTGAAATAGGCCTTAGCCCTAAGGCTAAGGAAATATCTTCACCAGCAGCAAGTCATCAGGAGGAAGCAAGATCAAGCAGGTTTGTGAAATTGAAAGCCAGAAATCAGGTGAAGGAGCCTATGACACCACTAATGGTTCAAGATATCCCTCAACAGTCACAGAAGAAGAAAGTTCAAATCAAGGAAGTGGTACAAGAGCAGTTTATTGATAAAACAGTCCAAAGAAGAGTAACTAGAAGTCAATTAACAAAGGAAAAGGGGAAAACAGTGATTACTGATGAAAGCCTAGCTTCAAAGGGAAGTTTGAAAGATCTCCTCCAGGCTATCGACATAGAGGAGTCCCCTCTAGTCTAAGCAGACTTATTTGAAGTAGGTAAGAACAAAACAAAAAGAGCTAAATCTTCTAAAAAAACTCCAATTTGATGACCAGGTCTCAGAGTTTGTTTTCAAGCCAAGAAGTCCTATGACTAGACATTTAAGAAGGCTACAAGAGGCAAAGCCAGAGGTAAGTGAGACAGGGGAGGTAGCAAAGTTCCTTGAAGAGCTTGTGTTTCCATCGGTACAATCATCACTAGTGCACAAAGATGACAGAAACAAGGCAGTTATCACTCATGAAGAAGAATGCATCTTTGAGGAGGTAAAAAAGAAATTAGTGTTTTCCAATCTTGAGATTACCCAACTCAAGAAATTGGCAAGGAAACATGCAGTTGAAAGAACAAATTTCAAAAGAGTAAAAGCTAGTTGGGAAGATGGAAAAGTTCTAAGATATGAAGTAGTGGGCAGTCATGCTCAATATTTCACTTGGACTGTCCCTGCAATAAAGGAGGCAATATATATTAGAAGGATCAATGGTAAATTAAGAACTAAAATCGAAATGATGAAAATACAAATTGAAGATTTTAAGATTCAACTCAGTGATCCTGAAGGACAGCCTCACCATAAATCAACCAAACAGTAAGTGAAGAATTTTTGACATAATTTTGATGTGAAACTTACCTTTTTGGAGATTGAAGATTGTTTTTGGATGGACAATGTCAGTTTTGTATGGCTCATTAGCATATGGTGAAAACATTAAAATCCAAAGAATGACAAAAGCTGTGTGTTTTTTACTCAAACAGCAGTTTCGTAGCGCGCTATGAGCGCTACGAAACTGCTGTAGCTGCCAATTTTGTTTTTGTGGATCAATCTTGTAATGAAAGGGGGATTATTTTGAATGTATGTTGCTGCAGGAACATAAGAAGACCACCTAAGATTTTTTTGAACCTTAAGAAAAGGAAAATTCAAGAAATGAGAGACATATAGAAACTCCAAACTCCACGCTACGAAAATAGCATTCATTTCGTAGCTCAGACAATTTGTCATGCTTCAAATAGCATTTAAGAGGTTTTTGTCTTGGTACGAGTAGACTAGCAGGATCTGCGGTTAATTCAATGCATCACATGTGATTAAAGGAGACAATATGGTTAGCAGACTTCAAAGAACCTCCCTGGAGACCAAAGCAGAAATACAGGGGCAGATTCCTAATATCCAAGAACAGTCAAAGGACAAGCAATCAAAGGCCAACATGGAGTTTAAATTCATCACTTAAGCCAAAGTTGAAGAGGGACAGCCATCAAAGAATGAGTTTACTTCATAGTTAAGGTTATTTCCAGCATAATAAGGAGTTACACTCCTAGTTGTATTAGGTCTCTAGGACTGCTAGTTAATAGCTAGTTGTAATTAATAGTTTGTTTAAGTATCAATAGGTGTCAGGTCAAGTCAATTCGAATTCCCCTCATGCCGGAGGAAGGAATTCAAGATTGTAATGAACTCTATATATGACAAGAGATGTAATGCACCAAGGATTGGAAATTTTTGGAGAAAAACACTCATATTGTGTCATTGTAGAAGACTATGTTTTTTATGTAATACAGAGTTTGGCTTTTCTACTCAGGATTCAAAAGAGAGTTCAATGCTTGACAGTCTTATGGTTGTTCGCATTTCCTCACTTGCAGTGCTTAGAACTCATTGGCTATGCTCTAACTTCCTTCATGCATTTGTAGACTGTGTTTCCTACATGTTCTTATGTGTTACTGATATATTGAACTCTTGATGCCCTGACTTCCATGTTAAGCTAATATTGTTGTCATACTAAACATTTTCTGACTCCATAAGCCCAATGGATGTTTTATGATTGTGTTCAACCATTCATATTCCTTTATTTGTTTTATAGAGTTAGCCATCTAATCTTTTACTAAAATCTTTAACCTAGTGAGAGAGCCCTCTCAGGTTGGGGAGGCCAAGCCTCAGCCAAAAGTTGGTTTGAAATAGTTACTCAAGGTCTTCCTGGTCAGCAGCCTATCAGGAGAAGGTTTTGTGATTACATTTTGATGTGTTTTCTAGGAGTCTGAAGATTACTCATTCCCGAAATCAAGAAGCTGAACTTCTGAAGGTAGCAGGAGCTTAGACAACTTTTCGAGGCTGCAATCTACCTTGGTGACTCCATACATTTTCAAAGTTTTAAAGGTGGCTTCTAGAGGGAGATATACACAGAGCAATCCTGACCCAAATCCACCTACTCCTATGGACAATCCCAACACTATTTCAAGCAGCAGACAAAGATTTACTAAAACACCAGGTACTCCATCTTATTCAAAATATTTGTTCTCTGAATTCTCAAGAAGTCCTAAGACAAAATAGTTGATGATAAAATTCATGAGGTGTTGTTTAGATCATAAAATGAAGAAGAACTCATTGGTATTATCTTATATTTGCAAAAGAGAGGAATTGATACCTCAGCCTTAGTATCACAAGAAGATAAAGAGGAATTTTTGGAAGTAGTTACTTCTGAGTTATTGTTAGAAAGGGAAGCCTTAGATAAACTAAAAGAACTTGATCCTTTTGAAGTCTTGCTAAGATCTAAATTTGGTTTACCTTTTCCAAATTGGAGTACATTTGTCACTAGGTTGCAAAGCCCAAGTAGTCCTCTTCGTACCAATTCCTCATCCATTGTTTCTGTTATTCCTAGTGCCTTTTAGAAACCAAGAAGTCCTTCTCATATCAGTTCTTCATCGTCTGCCCCTTTTATCCCTGTAACTACTGCTCCTCCTTTAATCATGGCTATACCTACTAGGTATGCTCCACTTGCACTCCCTACTATTCTACATGATCTTCCTAGCAAATATGTTGCAAGAATTCCAACATGGGGTGGTGATGAGGAAATCACAACAGAAGAACATGTAGAGAAATTTAATGATTTTGCTGACAGAGAGGAAGTTGATGATGAGGATGTGAAGCTAAGATTATTTGCACAGACCTTTATTAGCGAAGTCAGAAAATGGTTTAAAGCCCTCACAGCAGGATGTAACGACTCTGGCCACCACATATCTCCACAATGGTATGATATTGTCCACTTTGGGCCTAATCCCTCATGGATTTGTTTTTGGACTTTACCCCAAAAGGCCTCATACCAATGGAGATATTTGTCCATCCTTATATACCCATGATCTTCCCCACTTCTAGCCAATGTGGGACTTTGGTCGTATACCCAACAATCCTCCCCTCGAACAAAGGACCATCGAGCCTCCCCTCAAACGATTATCCATCCGTCCACTCTCTACCAACCAAGGTTCTCCGCTCCAATGCGTTGGAAGCACACACCTTACATGGAGCACCACTTGCCTCGAGAGCTTGCTCTATCCCAAGTCAACTCCTCTTCACCGTGTTGGGACCAGGACACGTCCATGAAGAATTTGGAGCACACTACCTGTCTAACCGAGCTCATCCACGGATCCCATCGTGATATTACCGGGGCCCACCACCTTCATTCGGCATTCTGAGGATTCATCCACTTGGCTAACTTTGAACCTGACAACCTGGCTCTGATGCCACTTGTAAGGACTCTGGTCACCACATATCTCCACAATGGTATGATATTGTCCACTTTGGGCCTAAGCCCTCATGGATTTGTTTTTGGGCTTTACCCCCAAAAGGCCTCATACCAATAGAGATATTTGTCCATCCTTATATACCCATGATCTTCCCCACTTCTAGTTAATGTGGGACTTTGGTCGTATACCCAACACAGGAAGCATTCATAATTGGTTAGAATTTGAAGATATCTTTCTAAGGAAATGGGGAAATAGAACCAATCTATTTCAAGCACTTACTGAGTACAACAATCTTAGAAGGGAACCTAATGAAACCATTCAAAATTTTCAAAGAGTTTCAACAAAGTGTTTAACTCAATCCCAGCTTGCTTAAAACCTCCAGAAGCCTTAGCACAAATGAGATATGATGAAGCATTTTTCTGATTTTTCTCTTTTGCTTAGAGAGAGAGAGTCTGCCACAGTTGTTGATATGCAGAATGATGCAATAAAGGTAGAAGTAAACATGGTAGTTGCCAAAAATTCAAAAATGGGAAAAGAAAAATTGAAAGAAGAAGAGAAACCTTCCTCTTCAACTCCTGAAGATAAGATAGACTCAATGATGAAGACCATGGAGAAGTTGATGGATAAGTTAGCTCTTGGAAACACCTCTACTCCTCCTGTACAACAGGAGCCTCAATTTAGGAAACCTCAAAACCAACAAAGACCAAGAGAAAATAGGAATCAGCAGCCTAATCCTCCAGTGACACCTCCTTTTCAGCAGAATTTGGTTGATGAAGAAGATGATCCTGAGATTCCTGAAGAATCTATCCATTGTCTTGATGAAGAAATGTCATGAATTATATTAACTAAGGAAGAACATGATGAGTCCAGTTTGACCAAGCAAGGAGAAGAGCCTTCGGATTATTTAAAAGGGTATCAACATGCTATCTTTGAAATGCAAAAATGGTACAATCTTAGAAACAGAATTGTACCAATTATTGCAAACAAAACAAAGCCCAAAAAGGATGTTCCAAAGGCTTTTGAAGCAAAAAAGGATACCCCAAAGGTTGCTGAAGGTAAAAATGATTCTCCACTTGGTAAAAAGGGCATTCAACCTCCATCTCCTATCAATGAAGTTGAAAAAATTGTTTCTGTTTTCAACCTTGAGAATGAAATTGCAAAAATCAAAATATCAGTCCCTTTTGGTGAAATTATCAAGGTAGACAAATACAGAAGAAAGATTGTAGAGATTTTAAATTCACAACCGGGAGCTGCTGATATCTTAAATGTGCAAGAAGATAATCCTACTATATACATGGGTCCAAGGCTAGAAGATGATCAGAATGAAGAATTTCCTCCTTTATATGTAAGCATTAGTATTCATGATATGACCTTACATAATGCTATGTTGGATTCGAGGGCTTCTCATAATCTTATGCCCAAAGTAATTATGGAAAGGTTAGGATTACAGGTAACAAGACCATATAAGGATTTATTCTCTTTTGATTCAAAAAGAGTCCAATGTATTGGTTTGATCAAAGATGTTGTTGTTGGTCTAACACAAATCCCAGCGAAGGCAATTGTTATGGACATTGTTGTGGTTGACATTCTGCCAAAGTTTGGGATGTTTCTATCAAGATCATGGGCAGCAAAAATCAAAGGCACAATGCAGATGGACCTTACCTATGCCACCATCCCTATTTTTGGTGAGCAAAGGAGATTGTATCGGGAGACCAGAATGGCTTATATGGTAAGAAGAAAAGGCAAACCCCAAAATTTTCCTACTCATTCATTTGATACTGAACTTAGATCTGCCATTATTTTCAATGAGTCAGTTGATAGTGGATCGGAAGAGATGAAAATAGAAAATTAGTACTCAGAAAATCAGCAAGAAGATGGGAAAGAGATGAAGAGATGGTGGTCTTTGTACTTTGATGGATCAGTAGGAAAAGAAGGGGCAGGAGCTGGAATTTGGATCATAAGTCCAAGTGATGAAAGTAAGTTTTACTCTTACAAATTTAACTTTGATTGCACAAATAATATGGCTGAATACAAATCTCTGATTTTGGGCTTAAAAGTCTTGTTGAAAATGAAAGCTCAAAATATTTCTATATTTGGAGATTCTAAATTGGTTATTAGACAAGTGGAGGGTATCTATCAAACAAAGGATGTAAGAATGAGAGCATACAGAAATCTAGTTTTAGATATGTTGGAAAATTTTCAGGCATATTTCTTCATTATCAAAACTAGAGACAAAAACTCCATTGCTGATTCTCTTGTTGTTTCGGCAAGTTTGTTTGTCATTCCTATTCATTCTTCAGAAAAGTATGAGGTGGAAGTTCGTTATAGACCAGTTATACTAGATAACATCACCAATTGGCAAGTCTTTGAGGATGATTAATAGGTAAAGAATTTTATTGAATTGAAAGAAGAATTTGAAAGAACTCAAGTGGATCAACAAAACATGTTTGTTCAGTCAAAAGAAAATTTTGAAGTTTTACAATTAAAAAACAATTCAATACAAAAGGGTCTAATCCCTCTTGAGAAGTTGTTCGATCAGAATGATGTGTTCAAATCTCCAAAGATACAGGCTAATGAGGAAGAAGTAGAGAGCTGCAATTTAGGGACTTCAGTTGTACCTAAAATGATCAAAATTTCAAAGTTTCTTCCAGCTGATATACCAAATATGTTGAGATGATGAAAAGGTTTGTTGATGTTTTTGCCTGGAGTTATGTTGATTTGAAACAGTATGACCCATCCATTATTTAGCATACTATTCCTATTAAAGAAAATGAGAAACCTTTCAAACAAAAGTTGAGAAGAATTAATCTGATTCGTATGCCACTAATTGAAAAGGAAATTAATAAACTCTTTGATGTTAAAATCATTGTCCCAATCAAATTCTCAAATTGGCTTCCAAATTTGGTTCTAGTTAGAAAGAAGAGTGGAGAAATTAGAATTTGTATTGATTTTAGAAATTTGAATAAGGCTTCATTAAAGGACAACTATCCTCTTCCCAAGATGGATTCAATTTTGCAAAATATTGTTGGTTCACAAAGAATGTCTATGCTTGATGGTTTCTCAGGGTATAATTAGATTCATGTGCTCCTTGATGATCAGGATAAGATAGCCTTCACAACACCATGGGGCACATTCATGTACGCCGAGATGCCTTTTGGTTTCATGAATGTGGAAGCCACCTTTCAAAGAGCAATGGATATTGCTTTTGCTGAAGAAAAGGATAAATCGGTGGTTGTTTATCTTGATGACATCACAGTCTTTTCAAAGAAAGAAGAAGACCATTTGAAGCACCTTGAGAAAATTCTGTTGAAATGTAGAAGGTTTGGTATCTCTCTTAATCCTACTAAAAGTATCTTTGCTTTAACATTAGGCAAGCTATTTGGTCATATTATTTCTAAAGAGGGAATTAGGATTGATCCTAATAGAGTTAATGAAATTCAAAAGGTAGATTTGCCAAGAAGTAGAAAAGAGATCCAATCTTTTCTTGGAAAGGTGAGTTTTGTTAGGCACTTCATTCCTAATTTTGCTGAGATTTTCAAGGATATAACAAGGATGTTAAAGAAAGGAGTGGACTTTAAGTGGATATCTAAAGCAAAGAAATCTTTTGAATAAATCAAGAAGGCACTTACACAAGCACCAGTACTCATTAATCTAGATTTTTCCAAAGAATTTCTTATTTTGACATTTGCTTCCGAGAATACAATTGCTGGAGTTATTATACAAAAAGGAAACAGCCTATTTCTTTCTTTAGTAGGACATTAGAAAATGCTGAACTGAAGTACAATATTCTAGAAAATCAAGCTTATGCCTTGGTGAAAGCTATAGAAGATTTCAGAATCTATGTTCTACATTCTCATATTGTGGCATATGTTCCAAGTGTTGTAATATAAGATATTATAACATAAGTAGATCCAGATGGTAAAAGGGGGAAATGGATAGCCAAATTGCTAGAATATGATATAGACATCAAACCGACCAAATTGGTGAAGGGTCAAGGCTTGGAAAAGCTAATGACTCGGTCAAATCTAGACTATCTTGACATAAATTTGAATGCAGAAATCTCAGAAATTTCTGAAAATGAGGAAGAATTGGTCCAAATCAATGAGAAATTCTTGGTCTCATAATGGTATAAGGATGTGGCTTTTTTTCTACAGCATAATAAAGCTCTTGCCAATCTAACGAAGTCCAAAGCAAGGTTTATTAAGATGAAGTCCTTAAGATATTTTGTATATGATCAAAATCTATTTTGGAAACATGCAGAAGGGATTTTGTTGAATTGTCTCCTTGAAGAGGAAGCTGATAGCGTGATTGAAGAATTTCATAAAGGAGATTGCCGAGGACACCATTATTGGAAAGCTACTGCAAATAAGATCCTAAGAGCTGGATATTTCTGGCCAGCTATGTTCAGAGACATTTACAATAGGGTGGTTTCATGTCATGAATGTCAAATATTTGAAGGGAGAAGAAAGCTTATGCCTTTTCTTTTGGTTCCTATATATGTGGAGGCACCTTTCCAGCAATGGGGATTGGATTTTATTGGAGAAATTCATCCTCCTTCATCAGGGCAGCATCGTTGGATTCTCACAGCAATAGATTACTTCACCAAATGGATAGAGGTGATTCCAACCAAGCAAGCTAATGATTCAGTAATTATCTCTTTTCTAGAAAATAACATATTGTCTAGATTTGGCTGCCCAATGAAGATTATAACAGATAATGCTCAAGCTTTCAAGTCCAAAAAAATTATTAAATTTTGTCACCAATATCACATTACTCTTGGACACTCTACTACTTACTATCCGCAAGGAAATGGCCTTGTTGAATCATCAAACAAGAGCATTGTAAGGATTATCAAAAGGGTGTTGTAAGAAAACAAGAAATCTTGGCATTTAAAATTGAAGCATGCCTTGTGCGTTGATAGGATTTGTACAAAGAGATCAACTAGGACTTCGCCATATGAATTAGTTTATGGTGCTGAAGTTATATTTCCAACATCACTAGGAGTATTGGTAATGAAACTAATCCAAGGACTTGAAGAAGAACCAAATACCATTCAAAGGAGAATCAATCAGCTAATAGCCCTGCAGGAGAAAAGGAATGAAGTCTATGATAGTCATCAACATGGTCATAATAGAATTAAGAGTACATTTGATAAAAAGATCAAAGAATATAGTTTTCAGATCCAAGACAAAGTGCTGAAATGGGAGGCTAGAATTGAAGAAAAAGGTAAGCACAGTAAGTTTGAGATTTTGTGGAAAGGTCCTTATCATATTGTTGATTTTCATGGAAACAACAATCACATTCTGCAGGAAATTGATGGAGGATAATATGCTAGCGGACCTGTTAATGGTAGGTTCCTAAAGCATTATCGTTGCTGAAATATTACCAATTTCTCATAACATTGTATATATGTGTTTTTATCAGTTTTTTGCTAATAATGACAAGCTGAAGCAGAAGGCTCAAGCCCGAGGTGAAGGCCCAAGTAGATGGAAGGGGATGCTTATCAATTAAATTTCTATTTCTCATAAGTGGATAAAGCACTGGAACTGCAGGTTCTTAGTGTACCACAAGGGCACACTATCCCAAGTGGAGCCACTGTTATCACTAAAAAAAATACCTAAAATTTTGGACAACTGGTATGGTTCCAAAGTTTTATGTTAGTCTTGGTCAAGTCATCTTATTTTTTTTGTTTAAGGAGTCTAAATCATAGAATGGAGTCTTGCTCCCATTATCAAATAAGGTCAACAATCTTGTTTTACCTATCATTAATCCCACATTATTTCAAAAGTGCCATGTGTTAAGGTTGTTTCAAAATTGACATGCACTACGAAATTGCCTAGGAGTTTTCGTAGCACAAAACTCAGAAAATACACTATGTGTGCTACAAAATCAGGGATTCATAGTTAGGAGTTTTCGTAGCACAAAACCCAGAATTTTCACTGGATGCGCTACGAAATCGAGGATTCATGCCAAATCTTGTCTAGCTATCAAATCCATCAAAATCCGTTAATGTGTCATCATTAGGTGTTAGTCCATGAACCTCACTTATCACATGCAGCCATTCACTCTCATCATTAGATTCATTAGGGGATTTGTATGCACTCTTTCAAATTTCAAAAAGGGTAAGATAAGGTGAATTGGTCTTGGTATTTTTCATGTTCCTTTCATGCATAAGAGACAATTGGAAAGCTCCGGGATGACATTCACCAAAATTATTTGAAAGCTCAAGAGAGGCAGTTCTTTGTTTCAATTCAAGTAAGGCAGTGCAAGTTCTTTCAAGTCTCCTTGAAGGGGTCTCACAGAAATGTCTGAAGAAAAGAAAAATCATAGATCAGGCCAGTGTCTTAGAGATAAGCCTGAAGGCTTAGATGTTCTCATGAGGAACAAAGAGGTTGAAGATGCATTCAAGCAGGTGGGTTGTTGGAGGTTCTGTGAAAAGCTTCAGGGAGGTCACATTCAAGTAACCAAGGATTTTGCCTTTAATTTCACCGGTTTGAATTCAAAGGTTGGAGCACTAGAAATACCAGTTTCTCCTGAGGTTATATCTATAGTCACAGAGATCCCTAGAGGCCAGGAGAGATGGTTTAAGAACTTCAAATTTGAAATGGCACCTTGTAAGGAATTTCTGAAGCCATAATACATAGACTTAGACTCAAGCAAATCAGTGCCAAGAAGTTATGTAAAAGATTCATATGCCAACTTACTTTCATGCATCCAAAGATATTTTACCTGTGAAGGGAGATACCGTAAGGTGTACTCTTACCATTTTAAGCTTCTATTACATTTCACTGGGAAAATATCTCTAGACCTTCCTTTTTATCTGTTTCGTAGCTTAGGCAAGATGACTAATAAGATTCAATTGAAGAAATAAGCTTGTGAAACCTTGTTGTTTCATCATGGTTTAATCAAATTAATTGTTTTACATGAGCTTCAGAAGATAGGTAGAGAATGGTCTGCTTTCTTGTTTATGACAAGCTTTAGAACTAAAACAGACCTTAGCCCTAAGGCTAAGGAAATATCTTCACCAGCAGAAAGTCATCAAGAGGAAGCAAGATCAAGCAGGTTTGTGAAATTGAAAGCCAGAAAGTAGGTGAAGGAGCCTATGACACCACTAATGGTTCAAGATACCCCTCAACAATCACAGAAGAAGAAAGTTCAGAACAGAGAAGTGGTACAAGAGCAGTCTATTCATAAAATAGTCCAAAGAAGATTAACCAGAAGTCAATTAGCCAAGGAAAAGGGGAAAATAGTGATTATTGATGAAAGCCCAGCTTCAAAGGGAAGTTTGAAAGATCTCCTCCAGACTATCGACATAGAGGAATCCCCTCTAGTCCAAGCAGACTTATTTGAAGTAGGTAAGAACAAAACAAAAAGAGCTAAATTTTCTAAAAAACTCCAATTTGATGACCAGGTCTCAAAGTTTGTTTTCAAGCCAAGAAGGCATGTGACTATACATTTAAGAAGGTTACAAGAGGTAGAGCCAAAGGTAAGTGAGATAGGGGAGGTAGCAGAGTTCCTTGAAGAGCCTGTGGATTCATCAGTACAATCATCACCAGTGCACAAAGATGACAGAAACAAGGCAGTTATCACTCATGAAGAAGTATGCAACTTTGAGGAGGTAAAAAAGAATTTATTGTCTGCCAATCTTGAGATTGCCCAACTCAAGAAAAGGGCAAGGAAACATGCAATTGAAAGAGAAAATTTCAAAAGAGTAAAATCTAATTGGGAATATGGAAAAGTTCCAAGATATGAAGTAGTGGGCAGTCATGCTCAATATTTCACTTGGACTATCCCTACAATAAAGGAGGCAAGATATATTAGAAGGACCAATGGTAGATTAAGAACTAAAATCTGGATGATGAAAAGACAAATTGAAGATTTGAATATTCAACTAAGTGAACCTGAAGGACAACCTCAACATAAAAGAACTAGATAGTAAGTGAAGAAGTTTTGACATAATTTTGATGTGAAACTTACCTTTTTAGAGATTGGATATTGTTTTTGGATGGACAATGTCAGTTTTGTATGACTCATTAGCATATGGTGAAAACATTAAAATCCCAAGAATGACAAAAACTATGTGTTTTTTACTCAAACTGCAGTTTTGTAGCGCGCTACAAAACTGCTGTAGCTACTAGTTTTGTTTTTGTGGATCAATATTGAAATGAAAGGGGGATTATTTTGAAAGTATGTTGCTGCAGGAACATAAGAACACCACCTAATAAATTTTTGAACCTTAAGCAAAGGCAAATTCAAGAAATGAGAGACATATAGAAACTCCAAACTCTGCGATACGAAAATAGCAGTCATTTCATAGCTTTTACAGTTTGTCATGCTTCAGACAGCATTCAAGAGGTTTTTGTCTTGCAACGAATATAGGAGTGGGATCTACAGTTAATTCAATGCATTACATGTGATTAAAGGAGACAATATGGTTAGCAAACTTCAAAGAACCTCCTTGGAGACCAAAGCAGAAATACAGGGGCAGTTTCCTAATATCCAGGAACAGTCAAAGGACAAGCAATCAAAGGCCAGCATGGAGTTTAAAGTCATCATTCAAGTCAAAGTTGAAGAGGGACAACTGTTAAAGAACGATTTTACTTCATAGTCAAGGTTATTGCCAACATAATAAGGAGTTACACTCCCAGTTGTATTAGGTCTCTAGGATTTCTAGTTAACAGCTAGTTGTAATTAATAGCCTTTTTAAGTATCAATAGGTGTCAGGTCAAGTCAAATTCGAATTCCCCTCATGTTGGAGGAACGAATCCAAGATTATAATGAACTCTATATATGACAAGAGATGTAATGCACTAAGGATTGGAAATTTTTGGAGAAAAACACTCATATTGTGTCATTGTAGAAGACTATGATTTTTATGTACTACAGAGTTTGGATTTTCTACTCAGGATTCAAAAGAGAGTTCAATGCTTGATTGTCTTATGGTTGTCCTCATTTCCTCACTTGCAGTGGTATGATGTATGTTACTTAGAACTCATTGGATATGCTCTAACTTCCTTCATGCATTTGTAGATTGTGTTTCCTACATGTTCTTATGTGTTACTGATATATTGAGCTCTTGATGCCCTGACTTACATGTTAAGCTAATATTATTGTCATACTAAACATTTTCTGACTCCATAAGCCCAATGGATGTTTACTGATTATGTTCAACCATTCACATTCCTTTATTTGTTTTATAGAGTTAGCCATCTAATCTTTTACTAAAATCTTTAACCTAGTGAGAGAGCCCTCTCAGGTTGGGGAGGCTAAGCCTTAGCCAAAAGTTGGTTTCAAATAGTTACTCAAGGTCTTCCTAGTCATCAGCCTATTAGGAGAAGCTTTTGTGATAACACCACGAACCAGAATTGGTCTGGATCTTCATTCCCTACTCCTCTGAATACTGGTAGTTTGATTGCACTCGCCATACTGAACTGTGGTGGTGGCGGAGGTGGGGTGGGTAGAGATGGAGGTGAGGAGGGTGAGATGGGTGGCAGTGGAGGTGGAGGTGGTAAGCGCGGAATTCGTTGCCTTATTAGACTGACCGCGCTTCTCAAAGAAACTTTCATGAGCTCTTCCTCTCTTTCCCCCGAGGGGGAAATTAAGGGACTGATTTCTAATTCTTCACTACTTCCACTTCTATAGATCTTCCCACTTCGCGTAGTCCCAAACATTAATTTATTCACATAACTCACTTTTCACACAATATCATCTTGATCCAAGTGTTCAAATATTTGATATACTTACCTCACGGCCCCTTGAGGAAACGTCGCTCCACCTCACTGTAGTTGACGGTCATGTCTACCACGAACTCAATGATAAATCCTCCTATAATTCAGTCGAGCCAATGGTCCACAGCTCATGTGATCTTATCTCTTGATGCTTCTAGTATGCACACTAACTCTGGAGTCCACACAATTGGTTTGTCGAGCCTACACCTTCCCTAACTGTCTGCTAGCTTCACGATCCACTCATACAACTAAGAAGGAAAGGATGAAAGGAAAATTTTGTTGATGCGTTCCAGCCACTGTTCCTTAGATACTCATGGATTTCTATTTTCCTGTGATGTGAACTCGTGAATCTTCTTGTCCAACCACCCTTCAATTTCTTTCCTTGTGAGATTCCAATGGCACAACATCAGACATCCCTTATGCAGATCTCGGTCTTGGCAACAGAACCATTTATTGGCTTGTAGGGTCCTGACCCAGGTTCAGAGGTGATTTAGCCAAATAAATCCCTATACTACTGGCCCTTTTGGCAACAATCCGCAGAGCACGGACTAAGGTCTCACCCGAAATAGTATGGGAGGGTGCTAGAACCAAGTTTCATCACCCTAGGGATGTCTAATGAGCTCTGGCAGTCTGCGGTTTGACCCTACACACACATCACTACGTGCATCTATTAGTCCCTCACAACCTGTGATGTTGCCTTTGCGTAGCCCTACTTGGGGTGCGATCCATGTTATTACCCAAGTTCCTTACTATTAACCTGTTATTATTTGATTACTTAACTTATCTGTGTAATTCTAGTGATAATTAACAGTATATCTAACATTCATATAAGTGCGCGCGATAAACAAAACAGTATAAATGTATAGAATGCAATATACAAGTAGATGCACAGAAATTGGAATCAAGTTCTCTTTATTATTCTTCGTTCAAGGTTATAGACTCAACACCGCCCTGCCCACTCAGCTGCAAGGGTCCACGCACTCAACTGTGGACTCTACTAGGCCTCTATGCCCTCAACGGCAGAGCCTCTTTCTACTACTATGACCCAATACACTTAGACTCTTACTCTATGCTCCAACCATTCGTATTCATCTCTCTCCTTCTCCAATTATCTATCTTTACAACTTAGAGCCTCACTCTATTTATACAATCCCATGGTCCACGGACCATGGGTAGGCCGACATGACATTACATTACATTACAAAACTTAGGGCAGACAACCCTATGACTCAACCTATGCTTTATGCTCCGCACCCACAATTCGCAGAGTCTTACAATACATTTGACCAATACTTGGGCTTTGAGCCCCAAAACATGTTGTGGGGGAATCTGATTCCCAACAAAGGAACGAATAATCAGGCTCTTAATATAGTTCGTTGCTAGGATATTCTAATGGCAATGATGAAGGAACTATTCTGAGAACACCGTGAAGCATGCTACAGATAGCAAGCTAGGGTATCCCAAGGATACCCCATCCATCCACTTTGCTGCCACCTCCACCTCTACCACATACAACTACACCTCCACCTCCACCTCCACCTTCGCATCAACCATTCACATGGCAAAGACAATGAAGATGTTGATCTTCAAAGGGGTGGGAAGAAAGTACCCCGAACAATTATGGTTTATCATGGATGTTGTATGGATAGTGCAGTAGATTACATGTGATAATATGAAGAAAGTGTAGCTATTCACAATACTACAAGACAGAGCATTGAGTTGGCACATCAAGTTTTGTACGAATAGACCTGGAGCGATGATGGTAGAGACTCAGTAGGGATTGAACAATGAGTTTAAGAAGCCGAAGTCTCAGGCCTAGTCTGTAACCGAGTTTAAGGAAATACAACAGAGGGTAAATGAGTCTGTGTGGGACTTTGATCAGAAGTTAAAGTGCCTGATCTGATAATCTAATATGTCTATCACATATTCTCAGCATAGGGACTAGTATATCATGTCTCTCCTTCCCCGTTTAAGATTGCCATTATCAGAGCAGAAGATAGGAACCCAAGCAGAGGTTGTGGAGATCGTGATGAGGTTGGAAGCCTCACTAGTGCAGGATATGAACATTCGAGTACAGCAAATCCTATTGCAAATGGCAAGCCTGCACATGGAATTGCAGAGCTTGAAAAAAAGAAAGGAAGCTAAGCTAGAGGTGCGCGCAAAAGTCTGGTGTATAAAATGCAAAGACAAGGGAGGAAGCCATGTTCCTTTGAAGCCTGAGAACATTGTGGGACCAGGCGTAGGATTACCCTTATGGTGTGTTATCTGCCAAATAGTTGAAAAGCAAACAACTGACCATATACCTACACTTATATACCTACACAAGTGACAAAGAGACAACAAAGCATACCAAAACCAATAGCAAATCCAATAATAACCTATTTAGTTGATCAAGGAATGCCAAACCAATACATAAATGAACATATATATTTTAGGAAGATGAACCAGCAGTTGTATTATTATTTAAAGAATAAAGGGGAAGCTTACAACTGTAGCCTTGATGTTGAAAGGCTCTCCTTGAGTGGTAATCCAAGTCCAAGCCAAGAAACTCTCCAACACTCCTCCAATTCTAATGAATAGCCTCTTAGCACAAGCTCAACATAGGGGTGCAAATGGACATAGATCAACCATTTAGGAATGGTAGAGGGGGAATTTATAGGCTGGGAGAGGGATTTAGGCCTCCTCCAAAGATAGCATTAGGCCCACATCTTTAGGACGTAGCTCATAGGGATGAGACCAAGAGGTCAAATCAGGAGGATTCGATCTCATCTATGTGAAACCACCTCCATCTCGTCATTCTGGAAGCTTATAGATCACAAAGCTTCTCATCCTCTTTGGGAAAACTTCCTTTTTGAGACCATCATGAGTATGAGAGAGAAAAGAGTGATTCCATCACTATCTTAACAAGGTGCAATAGGTGATCATCACGTTTTGAGCTTCATAAGGGCGATGACTCTCATTTTAGGGTTTCATGAGCCATTTCTTCAGGGAAAGCTCCAGATATTTTCCATGCAAAGTTAAAGCAGGGATATGAGTTGTATACATGAATGAGTATACTGTACAATGATCATGTTTTTGGCACTTTAGGGTATGTCACAAGGAAGTGCAGGAGGCTTGACAAAATACTATGTAACAGATGCCCCCTAAAGCATGAAGGCAGAACGAGGAGTGATGGATGAGATGCTTTATGAACTTTTGGAAAGGACGAGGACACACATTGTCAAGACACTTACAAATCAAGGATGCATATACATATACATATCTAATATCAATACATAAATCCACTGCATGGTGGCAGCCATCTGGATGATGAAGACTAAATAAAAGATCCATGGCATGGATGCAGCCATCCAGATAACAAGGATCATCATGAATATAAAGTCTCACGGTATTGTCATAGCCATCCGCGTAGTAGAGACATGTGTACAATCATGAATAACATAAAATTCCATGCAACCTGAGCCATAACAAACAAGACTCAGGTTCTTGCGCTCCATCCCAACCCGATCAATGTACGAATTCCAGCATGTGAATAAATGTGTTGAAGTCAAACATGCTAGAAAACCACCTAATTATCGGTCAATTATGTGAATCATTAACAGGCATGAGAGAAACCACCAATAATGACAATGGCTCTCAAGGTACAACGGTACAATCCATGAATGTGATAATGAAGCTGAAGTCGAACACTCATGGAATCACCCGATCGAAAGACAATAATGAATACCCATCGTTAGATGTGAAGTACTGGCCATTAGGGCATGTTAGCTCTAAGGTACTTAAAGGTAGTTCCTAAGTCATCTTCCTGGATAGTGAGCTGAAGTCGACAGGAAGTGACCCATTAAAGGCAGGAAATGATGAATCCCCCATCATCGACATGAAACAAGGAATAAAGTGGTATGATATTCAGGACTGTAGAAATGACTCAAACAATGTATAGGTGAATAACTATAGATTGGACTTCTCTTGAACATACTGGCGACACGACTCCAGAGTGTGGCAGCATCTGACTCAACATGAGACTAAAGGTCATGATGATAGTGTGGAATAGTCAAATGAGAGGCAAGATGGATCACCCAAACTCGGGAGGACAAGTGACTGGGTGAGGATATCCCAAACCTGACACGAGTGTCATGCTCAAGAGCGACATGCTGCCTGTACAAAGGATGTATCATCTTCATTTTTCCCCGCTATTTCTAGTGAGTACCCCAATTATTTTTAATCACAATCTTGAAGGGGATAGTATATGCTTTTTATGTAAGTTCATTCTTTGAATGAATCCATCCTAGTAAGTTTTACGAGCCCTAGGAAGGAGAAGCTCAGTCTCATCATGTTGACGATTCTTTCGTCGCAAAGTTTTAACAGGCTCGATGTAAGAATAACTCAGTATCCTTTTCATGTTTAGAGAGTTTTAAAAAGAAACAAAAAAGAAAACTCCATCATGTCCCTTCTCATAATTTTTCCCTCGACCCCGAAAAGGTAGAAAACAATATTTGAGGGAACCTCTTAACCATTTCGACCAAGGT
Source organism: Pinus taeda (assembly GCA_000404065.3). NCBI lineage: Eukaryota > Viridiplantae > Streptophyta > Pinopsida > Pinales > Pinaceae > Pinus > Pinus taeda. Next base: position 125,351 of record APFE030505944.1, read on the forward strand.
GTACCTTTTTCGTAAATAGTCAATCTCAACTCGAAAAAGGGGGAAACGTATACTGAGGTGACGTCGATTCATTTACATTAATGAGTTCAAAACGACAAGTACTAGGAAAACTTTTCAATTTTCAAGAGTCAGAAAAGAGCTTAAAGATGACTCCAGGGGGGTTCCTTTTTTGTTTATTTAATGAGTTCGAAAAAAGAGATAAAATAAAATTCTCAGAATTGGTCAATAATGATTACTGTTCATATTGAAGGCACGTGTAACTACACAATAAACACACCAATCACCAATATCATGAGAAAAATATTAAAATATGATGAATATATTTGACAAAATGACTTTCAAAAGTTATAAATAGGTAAAAGTAATTTCATTTGTTACCATTTTACCAAACTGAGCTCAGAAAGTGCTTTTGTGCCCTAATTCTCTTTATTTTTCGGTGGTTGTTGTGGGAGATCCAAGGTACCATTTCACGATCCGTCTGTGGCAAGTAAGAGCTCATCCCTGATCTTGCATTTCATTACCTTTTTATGCAATTTTAATGGTGAATTTTATGCCAGAAAGGAGGATTTTAAACATTTAGGTCATCGATGACCATCGTGGGTGTGGTCATCAAAACTGCAATGATCGCACTCGAGCCCAAAGGCTCGAGCGATGCCATCGCATTTTTTTAAAAAACAGGTGCAATGGAACGGAGAGATTTTTTGAGGTTAAAAACTCTCTTTAAAGCAAAAACAATTGACGTGTATCCATGTAGAAAAACATTAATAAGTGTTTAAATGTTGTTTTATAGGAGAATATGGTCTTGGAGTGGAAAGAAAGAGGCCATGAGGCTGAGGATTTCCAATTATCTCAAGATCCGGCATGCATAAATGCTCTGAGGGATTGTGGCCTATTGAAATTCTTCCAAACCACAGGATTTAGGGCTCAGATGTAGTTGCTACCCTATCTGATCAACCTTTGGGATGTAAAACAAGAGATCTTGAGATAAATATTGTCCTGGTGCAAAGATAACCAACGGAGGTAAGGTGAAGATTGCAACAATCACCAATAACCTCCTTCTAATAACAATTTTGTTCACCATGGCACATGTATATGGCATGCAAGCTTTGCATGAGGCTTCCAAGTCTCAGTTTCAGTATGCTATTGCATGTTTGACCCCCACCATCTTCAACTAGTGCAAAGGCCTTTTGGTGAATATGAAGCACCAACTAACCAAGGGTAAGCATGGACACCTAAAGCAATTCAGGTTTGGTTCTACATTGGTGACCTTCTTCTTGGAGAGAATACCACTCTTCTAGTATCAGTGGGTAGAAGTACCACATCCTACCCCCAAAGATTCGAGGCTTGTGAGATGGAGCCAGCTCATCCTCAAGGAGGTATGGGTCAACATATGCATTATCCACCACAGTTATTCACCTGGCTTGAATGTCAGCTGCTTATGGTAGATGACTATACTTATTTCAGCAAAGATTTCAGAGGGGATCCAAATCTACCTCTGCCACCAAGCGAATAGTGGACTAACACGGGTAAAAACTTGTTTTTTGAATTTTTTCAAGTTTTATGATTTTTATAAAAGTGTGAACTAAGACTCAACTTATGATGAATGTATAGATGTGGGACTAGCGAGACCACCAGGCATGTCGCCAATAGCATGGTGAGCTACCCATACGATATTAGATGCGGACTATGAGGAAGGGGTTGACCCCTTAGCAAAGATGGAGCATAATCTGGAGGCAATCACTCAAGGGGTTCCAGATTATGCCACTATCGACGATGTTCCACTGCATTAGCAGAGACATATTGTAGGCTGAGTGATCAGAGAAGTCTCATGCTATCATGAGCACCTTGCAATTTGATAGTTCATCTAGTCTTTTACACATTTTGTAGGCTTTGAAAGCCAAGTGTCTCACAACACTCTATTTTTTGACATATTTATGTAAACACTCCGGCAGACATGATATATATATATATATATATATATAATATATATAATATATATATATATATATATTTATATATATATATATATAATATAATATATATATATATATATATATATATAATATATAGATACACAACATACATACATACATATATATATATATATGCATGTTTTATTTCTACTTATGTGTCCATAACATGATTCAGTTTTACAAATGACGCAAATGTCTATCAAGAACAAAATTTGCTAATGCATGAGTTATTGTATTTAAATTACGTGGAATATGTTGATATGTAATGTAATCAAAATTTATTTCCAACAATCTAACACATAGATACATACGCAATATTTGTGGATTTCTTACTGAGTAATGATTGTTTAATTGTAACACAACAAGCTACGAATCCAACTTGATAACTAAATCCCTAATGCAAGGAGCAACTACTTCTGCACTATACTCAGCAATATTACTGGTTGTTTGATCAAGGCATATACCTTGTAAGTTAATCAGCTCTCCATTAGGGTCATAGAGTACACATGCTACGGAAGATAGGTTCTGTGTGCTATGACAAGAACCATCATCAAAACCAATGTAATGACCTGATGACATCTCCAAACCAAGTGGAACACAGGGTAAGAAAAAAAACATATGTCTGCAAAGCAAACAAACACACCAAAAATAAAAAATGCACAATAATGAACAACACACTAATGTACAAAAGTTATCACCCGAATCTCATGCATAATACTTTTTGTGATACATCCCATTATGGGGTTGTGAAAATAGGCACCTTTCTGTAAGACACACTTGACATTGTAGGGCCCATGCCACATGGGTTCGAACTTTCCTGCCCCCAATTTATTGTTGGCTTGATCGTAAAGAAGGACCAAGTCACCTTCAGAAAAAGTGTGAGGAGAAACAGTCTGGTCAAAATGATATTTGACTCACTTCTTTTGAGCTTCGATGACCATCACAGCAATTTGACAAGTCTCGTTGAGTCTCTCAAGATACAGTATCCACTCCTCTTTAGGCGAGGTATTCAGAAGAAGTTCGATAGCTAGCTTAAGTGAAGGGATTTCACATTTTATTGGAAGAGTTGCCTCTAAACCGTACACCAGCTAGAACGAAGTGAATCCAATGGTCGTCTTAGCAGAAGTTTGGTAAGCCTAAAGAGCTAAGAATAGCATTAAATTCCAATCTTTTATGTGCTTCCCAATGGTACGCTGAAGCATAGTAATCAAAATCTTATTGACTGCTTCAACCTAGCCATTGGCCTATGGATAATACGGATTTGAGCTATCATGTCGAAGGCCCAACAAAGCAGTTAGCTCTACCATCATGTGCTGATGAAAATATGATCCATGGTTAGCCACGGTGGCTTGAGGGACACAAAAACGTGCTATAACATGGTTAAAAAGGAACTATGTGACAGCAATATCGGCAGCATTGTATGTAGGCATCGCCTCGGCCCATTTCGTAAAATAGTCGACAGCGACGATGAAGTAACCATGCCCCATGGTTGAGCAAGGGTTACATGTCATGAAATCAATGCCCCATTTTGAAAATGGGCCAACGGTAATTACTAGGTGTAGGGGTGTAGGTGGGGCGCACTGCTTGCAGTTGAAAATCTAGTTTTCATGGCATTTTTGGACAACTAGAATGCAATCTTTGAAGATAGAAGGCTAGAAATAACCTGACGCAAAGGATCTTCTGAGAAGTGGCATATCCATACATATGATCACCATAGGCACCAGAGTGGCAATCATTTAGGACCCGCTCAGCCTCTTCAAGGGTGAGACATTTGTGAAGGATAGAGTTCACACTGACCCAATACAATGTATCATCGATGATCTTATAGGGTTCGGACTAATATTGGATGTGGCATCGGTCAAGTCGGGACAACTCAAACTAGAAATTATGTGTTTGGAGATAAACAATAATATCTCCATACCAGGGGTCAAGAGTGTTGATTAGAAACAAAGTTTCATCAGGTATCTGCTCAGTAAAATCAGTTGGGGTGTTTGCAGATGAAAGAGAACAGATTAACTCAGAAAATACAAGCAATTTGTTTGATTTGGAAGTAGTAAATTCCAAATCAAACTCCTACTGGATGATGATCCATTTGGAGTATTTGCCCCCAAGTAACTAGTAAGTTAGTGCATATGTCATGGGGTTGCAATCAGAAATGACGGTGGTTTTTCGTAAAAGGATATAGTGTCAAAACCTTTGGATGGCATGAACTGCCGCTAAAGTAAGCTTCTTGACATGAGAACACTGATACTTAATATCAAGAAGGTTTTGGCCCAGATCATAAACCATGTGCTCGTTGTTGTCATCATCATCCTGAACTAACACCATAGCAATAGTGGTATCAGTTGCAACCGAATACAGGAAATAATCATGATGGTAATCTAGAGGATGCAGTAAAGGAGCACTAATCAGGGCTTGCTTTAAAGCATCGAAGGATTCTTGGGAAACTTCATCCCAAATAAAATGGATCCCCTTCTTAAGTAGGTGAGTAAAACCTTTGGCAAGTTCGGCGTAATTAGGGACAAACCAATGGAGAAAATTAGCTTTTCCCTGCAAACTCTGCAATTGCAGAAGTGATGAACGAGGGGGTAGATTGACTATGGCCTCAACTTTCAAAGGCTCAATCCCGATACCTTCACAAGACACCACAAAACCTAAGAGTCGGCCAGACTCGACGTAAAACACACACTTGTGTGGATTGAGATGGATATTATAATGCCAGTGTCATAAAAATATAGCTCTTAAGTGATCTAGATGGTCAAAACGTTTAGCCGAATGAGCTGGAAAGTCATCAAGGTATGGCTGAACAAATTGTTGAATGTCATGGAATGCATAGGACATTGCTCGCTGAAAGTTAGCACTAGCATTCTTCATACTGAAAGGAATATTTTTGTAAGGGAAAGTACCCGAGGGACAAATAAAGGTTGTTTTTTGTTGATCAATAGTTGAAATGTTAATTTGGTTATATCCAGTAAAGCCATCCATAAAAGAAAAAATCTCACTCCTATTGGGTTCTGTTATATTATTTCCCTATATTAGGTGGGAAGACCTACCTATGTTTTTGTGCATGGATTTCACACATGGTTTTGGGTGCAATGTTTTTCAGTCCATGGTATTTTGTAGATCCATTCAAGGGAACTATAGTTATGTTCTAATCCAGGGTTAATGGACTGAGTTTATGGATGCTTCGGCATGTATATATATGTATTGTGACATTGAAAGGAATATAATGAAAAATCAATCTGGTAGTACCATTTTTGGGATCGAGGGGAAAATCTCTGTGTATGTTTGTTTTATGTGTTATGCTCTCACCATTGTTTATTTTATGTTTTTAGAATTCATATGCAGGTAATTTCTGCACGGAGTTAAAACCTACAACTCTTTACACATCCGTCAATGATCTGGATGATAAAGGGAGTAAGATAATTGTCCTTATGACATACTTGATTATATCATGGTAATTAACACAAACATGTATCGTGCCCTACTTTTTGGCAACAGGGACGATATTGGATACCCAATTCGTCAATGGAATATGATAAATGAAACCTGCTTTCAAAATCTTTTCTACCTGTGCTTTGATAACAGCAGCCTTTCGAGGGTGCACAGGGTGAAGCCATTGCCAAACAGGCTTAGCACCAGGATAAGTTGGAATCTCATGTACCACAATGGCTGGATTGATACCAAGCATTTCCTAGTATGACCAAGTGAAAACGTATCAGAATTCTTTAAAAAGCTGAGTATAAATCTTGATCTCATCTGGAGAATAGGTAACCCCAATATGGATGTTCGCAACAATTCCCAATTTAATAGAAATTTCAAGAGGCATCGTAGCGGTGATGTTTCCCATATTACCCTCTGACAAGACTTCATGTACCCGGATAGGTGTCTGAAGTGGAGGTGTAGGAGGATGAGAAACAAGCGCTTCAAGATAAGAAGGAATCCCTTCGAGACTAGGGAGAAAGGAAGAACGATGATGTAGACAGTTCCATGGAACTTCCTCCAGAGACATGACCTCAATGATACTCTCATCAGTGGGGAATTCTCATTTAATGGATCCGAAGAATCCCAAGAACCAAGCCAAGGAGATAGCATGTAAGTGTCCAGGTTCATACTAAAGACAGTATGACTTTCTAAAGTGATCATCAAAGCTAAAACAATTTCTTGATAATTTATCTCCAATGGACTTAAAGTAATAGCATCGCCAAATGAGTCAGTTCGATTGTTGGTATGGATAATCCAAGGATCCATAGAGTCCGAGATTATATTGACTGAATGAACATTCAGAAGTGGGAGAGAAAAGGTACCCATTAAAGCAAAGTCTTTGAAGAGACCTGCCCCCATGCTCTCATAAGGAATCTCAGTATTGTCGACATAAGGAATGTTAATGTTTGATGAACCAGAAGAAAAGAAATATTGTTGATCAATTGTGACTATTTTTTCTTCATGAGGAAAACAAAGTACGTGAAACAAAGAAGACACCACAAAAAACATGGCATGAGTCCAACTTCACCCGAGAAGAAGGTTGTAGTTGAGATTAGCAACTACAACTTCTACTTCTAATTCAACGGTCTTGCCTTCTAATGAAATTGGTAAGTTTGTGAGAATATCGTATGGCCATAAACCTCTGCCATCAAAGGCTTCCAAGGAGTTCATAGATTGGTTAAGAGGAGGAGAGCCAATGGCTTTCCAACACGAAATTGACATGATGCAGGTAGAGGCACCTTCATTAATAACCGTTCTATGAATCATCTTTCCTTTTATAAGGACCTGGATCATAAATGAAATTTGATGAGGAAGACGAGGTACATGATTCTCTAGATCAAAAGTAATCAGACTTGAATCAGAAGGATCGATAGTACCTATAGCAGACAATAGTGATTTCCGCGGCGTTGGACAGGATTGAAGAACCTCCAAGGCAGACATCCCTCAAGGTGCCTGAGCTAAATCCTCAACAATATTGTAATGTTATGCAGCTCTTGATCCAAATAGAAAATGGCATCAACCCATGTGTTGGAAATCCTTATCTGGACACTCTAGAATCTCATATTCGCACTGCAACTTTTCCGCCGTCACAAAAGTTTTGAAGAAACAGCTGATTTAAATCAGCGATATCTCCCACATCCAAACTCCAATTCGATCCATTTTGTTTTTGAAATTGAGTGAGTTTTTGAGAGGCGCTTAAATCTACAATCACTTTTCTAAAATTCTACACCAAAATTGCAAAAAGAAAAAAAGCAGAGTCATCGTCCATGAATTGTCGTCACAAACATTTCTGCAACATAGCTAAGTCACTTTAAATCAACGATATCTCGCTCATCCGAACTCCAATTTGGTCGATTTTGTTTTTGAATTTGGGTTATTTTTTACATGGAATCCAAATCTATTATCTGTTTTTGTAAATTTTGCACCAAAAATTTCATATCTGATCTTCAAACTCACCACTGAAAAAAAATTCTGCAAAAAAATGAAAAAAGAAAAATTCTTCCCGCTTGGCCCAAGAAAATGCTCTGTGGAGGATGTAGCATATGCCTAAAGTTTGTTGAATATTGTTGCAGAAATTTGAAGCTGAAATATGCATCAAACCCTCATTCCCATGGAATCATAACTTGCTTTGATGCCACTGATCCGGATCTTGGGGGAGGCCCCTAATATCTGGAAAATTGAAATTGATTTTGGGGTAGAGGCCCCCAAGATCTGAAAAATTAAAATGCAGAAGAAAAAGAGGAGAATGCCAAATAAACAAAACCACAAAGAATTTTTTTTATAAAATAGAGAATAATTGTAAAAGCTACATTGTGGCAGACAAATTGTGACTTGTTACTTATAGTATTTTTTAGTTACAATACCATGGTCGATTCCATGGGTGAATGAATACCATGGGTGGATGTCACAATACCACGGGTCAATTCCATGGGTGAATGAATACCATGGGTGGATGTCACAATACCATGGGAAAATACCATGGGTGAATGAATACCATGGGTGGATGTCACTTACAATACCATGGGTGGATGCCACATACAATACCATGGGTAAATTCCATGGGTGGATGAATAACATGGGTGGATGAATAGCATGGGTTGGTGCCTTTTTCTACAATAAAAAATGTGACTTGTTACTTATAGTATTTTTTAGTTACAATACCATGGGTCAATTCCATGGGTGAATGAATACCATGAGCAGATGTCACAATACCATGGGAAAATGCCATGGGTGAATGAATACGAGGGGTGGATGTCACTTACAATACCATGTGTGGATAAATACCATGGGTGGATGCCACTTGCAATACCATGAGTAAATTCCACGAGTGGATGAATACCATGGGTTGATGCCATTTTATATTTGGATCAACTCTAGCATTCATATTGAAAGATGACTTCTGAAGAACACCTTTGGTGGGTGTCCAGATGATAGGCTCATTGCTAGGGTGCTCAATATGGAGCAGACCAGAAGAGGATGGAGTAGAAGTAGAAGGAGTATCATTAGCTTCTTTCTCTATCATCTGCTTAGACGTAGCCTGATAGTCCTTAGTTCGAGTAGCGACCGAGATAGGTGATGAACCTTGCATCATGAACACTTGGGAACCTGAGGAAGCAGAAGACTGAGGCTGGTCTACCAATTGGGCTTGTTGTGATGGAAAGGGTTCTTTTAAGATAGTCAGAGTCCCTTTCAGTAAGAAACTAAATTTAGATCATCGGGGACAATCCTTAGTGTAATGATCCTCCTCACAAATGAGGCAAGGATACTTTGGCTTTCTTTGAGAAGCATCATCAGCAGAAGATTTAAGAGGGTCCTGTTTTGGGGCATCAGCTTTGGCCTTACCTTTGCCCTTGTTTTTACCCTTAGAGGCTTTGTCTTTTGCGGTAGATTGGACATCATGAACTGTAGAGGTTATACCAGGACTATATGAATTCTTGGAGGGATTATTGAAATCATTATTCGAGACCGACTTCTTCTTCGAAGAATATTTTGTGGGAATCTGAGACACGGAACCAATCACATCATCAACAGGTGGTGTATTCAGAGACTTCGATGTTGTCAGGTCCGATGATGATCTCAGAGCATCAAGTAACATCTCATAATTTGTGCCAGATTGTGAATAGACTAGGTATAAATACTGGGCACGGGCGATAGCTTTCTCTTCAGTAACACACCCACCCATGGCTATGTCCTTAGCAATTTTGCTGACAAATGATTTTGTGAACCATTCTGTCAACAACTCATCAATAATCTCAAACTTGATGAGGCAACGCCAACATCTCCATTCATGGATATGATTGGAAGTGTGGGTCGCAATGTCTTTATTAAGTGACGTAAGAGAATGGGTGTCAGTTTCATAGCAAACCGACAGTTGGAAGTAAGGAAAGTCGTAGCGAGAGAGTTGAAGTCACTGTAGGTACCTCGAGGCAATTCAATTTACCATTTAGCGGCAACACCTGTGAGAGTCCTTTGAAAGAGTCGAAGATGGATAGAATCATTGACATACGAATTGGAGGAGCACCAGAGGTGATATGTCATCGCGTGGGCTTTTGGATCCTCCTTCGCTTTTCCCTCGAATTTGGGGCAATCGATTGGAATTTTCATTGGAACTAGAGGCCAATAGGGCAAATGAAGAATGGGATCTTTCGTAAGCCTCAAAACATCGGGCAGTTCCAATGTAGCCAAGAAAGGAAATTACATGTTAAATGGCATATAGGGCCTTTGAGGAGAACCAAACTACAGGTTCCATCCTTGTTGGTAAGGATTTTGCCTCCACAATAGAGGATTTTGTCCATATGGAATCTGGTTTTGTCCCCACTGAGGGTTACCTTGCCCATAAGGAGGATTGTGTCCCGAGTAGTTGGCCTTGCAAGGATAAAGGTTGGGAGGACTATTGCACAAACTATGTCTATGCCTGCAAAGGATGTACAACTATTGCAAAGGTTTCCCTTGCTATTGTAGTAGTTTTCCTTGCTACTACATTTTTTTCCCTTGTTGCTGGAAAGATTTCCCTTGCTACTATGAAGGTTGCCCTTGCTGCTGCAAAGGTTGTCCTTGTTACTGCAAGGGTAGCTGGAGAGTTCCTGGGGTTACACCCTGAGGGTATTGATAGATCCTGAATTGGATGTGGTCATGTTCACTAGGCATAGTGGATTGACCAAGCTGAACATAAGGTCCAGCTTGAGGAATGTAAGGCGTATTAACCATGGCTTGCAAACAATATGGGACATAAGCTAGTTGGAATGGAACCTGAGCCATATATGATTACTGATATTGGATGTTATCTGACCTAGATGGACCAACATGGTTAGGAATAACACCATAAAAAGGTTGATTCATTCCAACCATGTGAGTTTGTAATCCACTCACACTAGTTTCACCTGACTTGAGAGGAATATTTGGATCTTGCCCCCCAGGCAGTGGCACAGTCTGTCCACTCGTTGGAGGGATAGAAGAATTTACCGAGACCTGACCTGAGACAGTCGGTTGAACCAAAAGAGTAGGTCGAAATGATGAAACAGGCTGAGATGAAATGGTAGGTTGAACCGGAACTAAAGTGACTGTAGTTTGTACAATCAGTCAAGAGGTTGTGTTCTCAATTAATGGACCTGATCTTGGCATAGCGCCGAAAGACCAAATGGGGTTCTGATACAATGATGAGGCACTAGGAGTACCCGAAACCAACTAAGCTACTGAGGTATAACCATGCAGAAATATGGGCTCACTAATCTCAGGATAAGAGAGATATGATACTCTTCCTGTATAAAGAAAGCCTTTTGAAGGGAACTCATATCCCTACTCATCATCTATGTGAGGATTATGGGTAGCAGAGACTTCTGAATGACCTGGAGAGGAGACAAGGATCTCGCCTTCTAACTCCATAGGTGGAAACAACTGGCAATGAATAACTGGAGATGAACAAGGAGATAACTCCAAAGGAATACCAGGTCGATCGTACGGACTGTACAGACAATGTGGAGATATCACAACAGGATCGAACAATAGGTTTGGTGGATAAACAACCAGCTATTACACAGTAATTTGTCACCATTGGTCACCGTCCCTGTTACCCCTGTTTTTGTACATTGGAGGATACATTCCGGGACCTGTGAGCAGTGACATAGCCTAAAAACACTTGCATTATATTCCCCTGAGTATGTACTTCATGTTCCCTGAAGACACCTTCTGCAAATTATCCCTGAAAAGTGCCCCTTTTCCATTGGCGCAGGTAGACAGTGTCTTATCCGCGCCAATCACTGAGATCCTCAAAAAGGGGCGCGCCCATTGGCGCTCTTTCCTAGAACAACACTCGTGCCAACTAAGTTTGGTAATGATTTTTGGTAAACGCGCACCCGTATGTTTTTTCCCTTCAGATCATGAAGTCTTTTGAGGGAAAAATCCATCTGATAGAGGTCGAGAGTCATCATCTATCCTTGACATCTATCCTCAGTAGCTTTTCGGAGATAATGCTAATCCACAATGGGTGTCCTGGTGCATTGAATCTTCCTCCCTTCTCCATTTATAAAAGTCTGTCCTCATGCATTAGACAAGGGAGTTTTTGTGAGTTCTGAAGTAATGCTAGAGTGATAGTAAGAGTTTTGAAGCATAGGGAGGTTATGCTGCCAGAATCCTAAGAGAGAGAAGGTCTATTGCAAGGCATACATAGCTGCTCACCCAGCCAGAGAATAGGTTCAACGTCAGAACCTTGGTTGTATCTTTCTCTGCTTATTATTCATTAATAGATGACTATCATTATGGTTCCACTCTTATTGTCTTTATAATGATGATTGAGTTATATCCTTTCTGAATGATATATAGTTGCATCTATTAGATTTTATGCTTGTATTTGTGTCGTTCTTTGCATGTGCAGGTGTCCGTTCACGAGGATCATGGGGATTGTGACCAGCCGGAGCAAAGGAACAGGAGCGACGACTCTTCTACAAGTACTAGCGTTGGAATCCAAGTAGGCCCTCATCATTGATCTTTGATTTGCAATTAGGAACCTGCATGTTAGCATTGTTTGATTGTTGCTAGACCCCATTTGGGCTAGTGGGATCGCCTCTGTCCGCAGAGGGGATTTACCTGTTCAACAATTTGGCGACTCCACTGGGGAAGCTAGCTTGTTGTTCGATTTGTAAACTTTGGACGAAGCCTGAAGTACGGCCAGATAGCCTTCGAAACACTATTGCTTTGCATTAGTGAAGTAGATCAAAGCCACTTCAGTCAATCTCCGGTTTGGTTTACGGACTGAACAACTTAGAGTTTGTCTTGCCTCTTTGGTTTTCTCTTGTTTTCTTGCTTGGATAGCTTTCTGGATTGAATTTCTTGCTGCTTCTTGCTTCCTGGCCTTCCTAGATACTGTAAACCAAGCTTTGGACCGCTTGTTTTTTCTTTTTGACTTGGCAAACCTTATTAGCGCGGCTTTTCCTCTGACAGTCGCGCTAGTTGGCGCATGTTGCTAACTGACAACCCGCGCCAATCCCTTTATAGCGTGAGTTACAGCCTGACAGTCGCGCCAGACCTGTTAACCTTTTCAGATCGCTTGTTTGCCAGCCTTCTGAGCTTGGATTTGTATCTTGCCATATCTTTTGCAGCTTCTGGAAGTGTGTTAGACCTTTGTGACTGGTTATTACTTTTATCCTTCAGTTGTTTTCTTATTTCTATCGATTTTGTATCCTAGCCCTAGAACACCTAGTGGCTTTGCATGTCGAGCCTTCTGTGGGAAGTTGTGGTTTGATAATCCAGTCAACTTTTTGGTTGTTTTCTGCACTCATCTAGTGGTGGTGAAAGTTTGATATTTTATGCTTCGAGTGATTCACTTCAAGCTTGATTGGATTTTTCTTGACTTCATCTGAGCTTAGATCACATGGTTCATTGAAAGCCTTTGTGTTTTTCCTTGCTTTGATAGGTCATCTTGATGTTTCAGAATTGGTTCTATTTCCATTGAGTGAATTGTGTTTGTTTACACTTGTGAATATCTTGTTTACACTTGTGAATATCTCTTGAGGTTTGTTAAGTGCATTATGCTATCTTAAAAGAAAGAAAAACAAAAGATCTTTTTGCATTATATTAATTAGCATTTATTGTTATTTGTTGCTTTTAAAAAGAAAAAGAAGAAAAAAAAATTCATTTCTTGTTATTAGCTACATTAGGATCTTTGTTGATCATTTTGTTTGTGTAAAGATCTCAACTCTCCTGTAGATAGAGTTCATTGAATGAAATGATATAATTTTGGCATATAGTTTGCATTTAGGAAGTTCGAGAGATCACATACGGCAGGACCAAAAAACCGAAACATAATTGAAGATAAACTGTAAAATAAACTGAATGAACCTAACAACGCATTGGAACATAACGCAAATATTCTAGAGGTCTAAGTTAGAGACGTGTTCCGGTGTCTTTAAACCTGGTAGCTTACCGTCGAGTGGTTGGGTGATTCTTCCACGGTGAAACGATAGGTTCCAGTACGGATTGTGCTCCCATGTACCGTCGCGTATATATTGGGAGGCCCCTATAGGCTTACAACCTTTTATCCATAGGAAGCCGAGTCTACCGCCTTACAAGCCGTAATGCACTGAACATAGCATTCAGGAAGATTGACTGTAGTACGGAAAGTCCTTGGTTTTCATCTGATTGCCAAGGTGTATAAGCAGTTTTATGGATTGTTTGGTAAACCTCTTGCCTAGTTCTCCAGAGTAGTCACTTTTGATCCTTTTCAGACTCCCTAAAAGAAAAGGTGTAAGTGAGTGTCTTGTCACTTCGTGCTCATTAAACATTCGAAGGAGACTAGAGTCATCTTTTCGTGCTTTTATCGACTCTTAAAAAATGAAAAGGTCAAGTTCAATGTCTTAAAATTTATTTGACCACGATAACATATAACCCAGTTAAATTTTGTTTGCATTAGTCTGAGTAGGGTCTGGTTTCGTTAGATTCCCTAGGATTTTGTGAAGTCCCATCCTGGCGGAATTACCAATCTCGTCTCCCGAGATACCAATTGTGAGTGAAATTCTTCCTATTGTTCCAAGTATACAACTGCTTAACTCTCGTGCTCCAGGCGACGAGAATTACCAATTTTATACGAACCCTATTTGGGAACCTTCTCAAAATGGTATCCCTTTTTGGGAATACACTTCTCCTCAACAACCATTTCCTTCTGATATGGAAAACCCATCCCCTACTACGACTGACGAATCCGGTGTGCCAGGGGACGAGATTCCTACCACAATGGAATCTACACTTGTTAGTAGCACTCTTGCTACTAGAGGACTACCTCGTGGCTATAGAGCATTGCGTAATTTTCTGTCATCTCCCTTTCCGACTTCTATTTGGTCACCACCCATTTTCTCAAATACGGAGCCTTTGACTCCACAACCTCGCGGTACAGCTGTTACCTCAATCACAACCCCTCCAACAGTATCTGTGGCTTCTTCGACCCCTATTTTTAGTCGACCTTCGACCTCTTTATTCGTAGGTTTTGATCCTACATCGAATGTCCCACTTGAAGGGCAATACGATCAGTATCTACCACCTCCTGGGACTAGGACAGGTCAACCGACTATAGAGGTTTTAGTTCCGCTGTCAATTGATTGGGGTTCCACCTTTTATCATGGTGGTCAAGCGTCGTATGCGCAACCTGAACAACCACCTCAGCAAAACCTACAAGGACAATCCTTCCAAGGAAACCCTTTTGCCTCTAGTGGTCCTTTTTTCACCTCTCATACGCAACCTATTGGTAATCTAGTCCAACCTTCCACTCAGCAAGCTCGACCTGGTACCCAGCAAGGCCCTCATACTGGACAAACCGGTCAATCATTTGTTAACCCAAATCAACCCAACGTCCAGTATACCCAAGTTTCTGGACAAGCTGCCCAACCATTTGGTCAGCCAACTGTCCAGTATACTCAATCTTCTGGGCAAGATGGTCAGCCTCAAACACAGTCGGGCCAATCACCTACCCAGCCCACTCAGCCATCTGGTATGTTAGGACAACCTTCTGCCACACAACAGCAACCTCAGTATCAGCAAGTAGGCCAACCTCAGTATCAGCAAGGTTATCCTTCTGCTCAGATAGCCCAACCTACTGGACAATCTACTGGCGCTGCTCAACCCGGCCCTTGGCTCCAAGTGGGACCCCAAAATCCATCTGGTCCTCAAATGCAGGCTGGAGTTCAATCCCAAACATTTTATCAAACTCAGCCTGGGTCTCAAGCTCAATTTGGGGTCCCACCACAATACGGTTATCAACAACCTCAAGGGCAACCTTTGTTTGCCCCTTACCAGGATTATCAACAACCATATGCTGCTTCTGCAACATTGTTTGGTAATCCATATGCTGGGGGGAAAAACACAAATCCCTACGGCCAACTCACCATGGGGCCAAATCCGTTAAGGCAAAGCCCATGGGGGCAACCACCACCTGGTTGGAACCCCGCTGCTCCATCCTACCAGCAGCCCCAGATGTCTTTCAATCCTCAGTTACCATTCTTAGCGACTTTAGAATTATCTGATGTGTCCAAACTGACTAATGATCCTATTCTTCATAATCCTTATTGGCCTCCGGTTCCGACCAAAATTCCTGGTGACTGTCCAAAATTCGATGGTAAAGCTAATGAAGATCCACAAGATCATGTCATGACCTATCATCTCTGGTGTTCATCCAATTCATGGCTTGATGATTCAATTCGGCTTCACCTTTTTCAAAGGACTCTCACTGGCTCTGCCGCTAAGTGGTATATTGAGCTCAATCGCGGATCCTTTCAGGATTTCAACTCATTGGCTATGGCATTCCTCACTCATTTTCAGTTGCCCATTCGTTATGAAACGGGCATACACCTCCTCACATCCTTAAGACAGACAACAGCTACGCATATCTCTGATCACATCCATGAATGGCGACGGCGTAGACATATGATTAAATTTTGGATTCCCAACCAGCTTCTTACGGATTGGTTCACGACTTCGTTCGTTCCTCCAATAGCTCGGGACATTGCTATGGGAGCATGTGTTACTGAAGAGCAAGCTATCGCACATGCTCAATACCTCGACTTGGTTTATTCTCAGTCAGGTACATTGTATGATTGTTTGCCTGATGCCCCTAGACCAGGAACATCCAAAGCCCCGCCAACACCTACTATTGACGGCATTATTGGGTCTGTTAGTTCATCCTCTAAGAAAAATTCCGCGAATCCTGGGAAGCAGAAGTCAAATGCTCCAATTGAAACCACTTCTCAGGTAATACCTACTTCTAAACCTACTTCCGAGGTTAATGCCGTTCAATCCACCATGACAGACAAAGCCTCGAAAGCAAAAAAGAAAGGGAAAGAGAAAAATAAGCCAGAATAACCTAAACAGGAACCCCCTAAACCTCAATCTGAGGAGAATTCCAAATGCAAACCCAAGTATCCTTGTCTTATCTGTGATGAGGATCACTATACCAAAGACTGCCCTCGGCGGTCCGAAGTTAGTCGTTTGTTGAAAGGCACTCCCGGGGTCCCTGTGGTGCTTAAAGAACCCTTTCCCTCATAGCAAACTCAAATGGTCGCTGACCCCTCTCAACCTCCCTCTTCCTTTGGTTCCCAAGTGTTCATGGCGGGAACAATACCTGTTAATGTCAGTACTCGAACAAAGGATTATCCATCTGCCGGGAAAGAGCCTGAGGTTCCCCCCAGTGCTCCTCCGTTCAATTCAAGCCCTCTCCATATCGAGAGACCTAGTACTGAAACGCCTCTTCGACCCCCTCCAAAAGGAGTACTCCGGAAATCTTCTTACAACCCAAATTCCCGTGCTGCTCAGCACTACAATATCCTTGAGGATTTATCCCAGACTCCATCGGCTATGTCCGCTTTAGAAGTTCTCCAGAGCTGCCCTTCTCAGAGGAAGTCCTTTCTATCCGCTATCGGCGGCATAGACTCGGTTGACTCGGATTTAATTACGTTTGACTTAGAACACCATACACAGAGACTGCCTCCCCAAATTGCATTCCTTATACAGGTCATTATTGATAATAAAACTATCCATTGTATAGTCATTGATGAAGGTGCTTCAACTTGCATCATGTCTGTTGCCTGTTGGAAAGCTATTGGATCTCCGACGTTGAGTCAGTCTCCCACCACCAGGGAAAATTTTAAGAACCCCCCCTAAATTTACATGTATAATAAATGGGCGAATCTCCATGGTATATAGGAAAAATGAAAGGTGATTTTATCAATAATATGATATGTATATATAATTTTTTGGCAAATCTCTCACGAGGCATGGCGAATATTTTACTCAATTATAAAATCTTGTGTTTATTGAATACACAAATGAAATCATTGCATTTCTTTAAAATATCTTTTGAAATCAAAATTACCGAAATTACATATCGATAATTTAGTGGGTGTAAGATAAAATTCACCCGTGCCATTCACAGAAAGCATGAGAAAAAACCTAATACTATATATAAAACCAAGAAAAATTCAAATTCATCACTTCTAGGGACCTCATAACCACCCTGCCAATACACAAGTATGTTCCTGTTTGCAATTAGAAAATTACCCAAATTACAATCTGTTTACTCCACTTCTAGGGACCTCGTAACCACCCTGCCAATACACAAGTATGTTCCCGTTTGCAATTAGGAAAATTACCCAAATTACAATCTATTTACTCCAGCATATGTTGGAAAGTTATAGAAGGATGACTAGTGCAATCAATCCATTCCTTTTAGCCCTGGATTTGTTTCAACAGAAGTATACAAATATACTTGTCCAATGTCTATGCTTTAACCATTCACCTTAAGATGTTTTTACAATATAATTTCCTAAGTCTATTTAATATCTTCATTATCATAAAAACCAACCTATATCCATCTTAACTCCACATCTACCACTCTTAGGGGGATGAAATCTATTTATCCCTCTGAGCACTTGGTAGACCCAGAATTAAGATGGATCTAAGATAGAATTTCCCCTTTAAATAGTCTATGCTCACATGAATACCATGGGTCAATACCATGGGTTATCATAAATCTGGAGCTTAAAAATTACTATTAGTAATTTATAAAAATTAATAAAATTAATAGTTGATTTTTATTTTATTTTTATTTTAACGAAGCTAAAATGTTTAACATACATTAAATTACAACATCCATTTTTACACAAGAACGGATCAAATATTTTTCACTCCATGCTAGTTTGCATATCACGATATGTGATACATCTCGGGGGTTAGTAGATCCAAAGTAAAGATGGATCTATGCTGGTTTAATTCCCCCATTTAAATAGGCTACATTGCAGGTGAATACATGGGTCAATACCTTGTGCCATTTTGGTGAATACCATGGGTCAATACCATGTGCCATTTTTATTTTTATTAATACTAATATTAGGGTTAATAATGTTTTTTTGCATGGTATTAATATAAAAAATAAAAAAATATGTTTTATTTGTTTTACATACATCTCGTTTATTTATATTTTTATTAATTTACCATACCTCTCGCTTATTTATATTTTTATTAATTTACCATACCTCTTTTACAAATATGGTATTTGGCCCATAGGATTCACTTAAATAAAACCTCTTTCTTGACCCTTCATAAATAGAACGAGGGTTATGGACTAAATATAAAAAGAGGCTTTATTTATTTACCATGCGTCTAGTTTATTTATTATATTTTTATTGATTTACCATACCTTTTGAGTAAGTATAAAAGGACGTTTTATTTATTTACCATATCTCCACTTTAATTATATTTTTATTTGTTTACACCTTTGCATGTATATAAGGTGACTTATGGAGTAAATAAAAAAAATGTTTTATTTATTTACCATACTTTTCATTTATTTATATTTTTATTAATTTACCATACCATTCATAAATACAAGGTGACTTATGGAGTAAATATAAAAAAATGTTTTATTTGTTTACCATACCTCTTGCTTATTTATATTTTTATTAATTTACCATACCTCTTTTACAAATATGGTATTTGGCCCATAGGATTCACTTAAATAAAACCTCTTTCTTGAGCCTTCATAAATAGAACGAGGGTTATGGACTAAATATAAAAAGAGGTTTTATTTATTTACCATGCGTCTAGTTTATTTATATTTTTAATTATTTACCATACCTTACAAATATGGTATTTGGCCCATAGGATTCACTTAAATAAAACCTTTTTCTTGAGCCTTCATAAATAGAACGAGGGTTATGGACTAAATATAAAAAGAGGTTTTATTTATTTACTCTAGTTTATTTATATTTTTATTTATTTACCATACCTTTTGAGTAAATGTTTTATTTATTTACCATACCTCCACTTTACTTATATTTTTATTTGTTTACACCCTTACATGTATATAACGTGACTTATGGAGTAAATATAAAAATGCTTTATTTATTTACCATACCTCTCATTTATTTATATTTTTATTAATTTACCATACCTCTTTTATAAATATGGTATTTGGGCCTTTGGCCCATAGGATTCACATAAATAAAACCTATTATTGAAAATGGGCGAATGGATTCACTTAAATAAAACCTATTCTTGAATATGGGCGAATGGATTCACTTAAATAAAACCTATTCTTGAAAATGGGCGAATGGAAGGTTGTAACTCCTAATTTCAAGGGCTAAATTTACCTTTTTTACCCTCTCCCTTAAAATAAGGTGGGCTATTTGAGGTGATTTGTAAAAATGTACTATGATACAAAATATTCGCCCACTAAAAATTTAAAACCCCTTAATTTCGCCAAAGGGCGAACATTCGCCCCTAAAATCACCCCTACCCACCACCTTAGAAGCTTTTGATGGAAGAGCATCCCGTCCTTATGGTATACTCCCATGTTTACCCATCTCTTTGGAAGGGAAAATGGTCGAGATAGAAGTTGAAGTCGTTGATGCTACTCTAACCTACAATCTCCTTCTCGGACACAGCTGGATCTATGCAATGAAAGTTGTCGCTTCATCTTTCTTTCGTATCATTCGTTTCCCTCACCAAGGGAAGATTATTACTGTTGACCAACTGTCAATTTTCGCTTCCTCCTCGGAAGGAACTATCCCTTTTGTGGAGCATACCTCCAAATCAACTGAGAGTCTAGGTCACGGGCTTTTCAAAAATCCTGCCCTCATGGCTGTTTTTCCAGCCCCGCCTCCGAATAACGCTTCCGTCAATATGATTTCTACTTGTTCTGATCTGTGGATCCTTCCTCCCATCGACCAAGTAGATTCTTGGGCCGAACTCAACTACGTCGAAATCGTAGCTGCATCGACTCCTTCTTCTGAACTTGCTCATTCAAGCAAGATTTTTCACATGTTCGCTCCATCCTTAGGGCTTGTAGATCAAACTTCTTCGGATCCTTTAAAAGAAACATTTTTCTTCTGACGAAGCTATTATTGAGACTATGTCTCTCGAGGAACCTCCTTGGCATGATACCCACCATCGTTCCTCGTTTCTCTCTGTCCCTCAGGATATGCCGACTTGTATCCAGCGGTTTTCTCCTCGTTTCCCATTTCCAATCCTTCAGTCACTTGTTCAAGTTTATCAAGCCTCTTCTGAAGGTAATATGGCAAACATTACACAAACCCAGCCCATCGACATCTCTCAAACCAGGGATCGTCGAATACATTCACATTGGAGTCACTTGTACTCCAAAGGAGATTCGACTTTATTCAAACCTTTTTCGCGAATTTCGTGATGTTTTTGCTTGGTCCTATGAAGAAATGCCCGGCATTGATCCTAGCATAGTGGTGCATGAAATCATCACGTACCCAGGTGCTAAGCCTGTTCGTCAACGTTTACGTCTCGTACACCCCCAAAAGGCTGCAGCAATCAAGGCCGAAGTAGAGAAGCTTCTTGAAGCCGGTTTTATTTATCCTATCCCGCTCATAGATTGGGTTTCTAATATTGTACCTGTCACTAAGAAACAGGGAACTATCCGCGTTTGTGTCGATTATCGTGATATTAATCGGGCCTGTCCTAAAGATAATTTCCCCACACCATTCATTGATCAGATTATTGACGAGTGTGCGGGAAGCGAGATGTATTCTTTTATGGATGGTTTTTCTGGTTAGGACCAGATCAATATTGCTCCCGCTGATCAACACAAGACCGCTTTCATCTGTCCATGGGGTACTTTTGCCTATAAGAAGCTCCCTTTCGGTCTAAAAAATGTTGGCGCTACCTTCCAACGTGAAATGTCTTACGCTTTTCATGACATATGACACATTGTACAGCCATACCTGGATGATCTTCCAGCTCATTCAGCCAAGCATCAGGACCACCCTACTCACCTTCGCGAGATATTTCTTCGCTGTCGACACTACCGAATCAGACTTAATCCTCACAAGTGTGTCTTCTATGTAGAATCGGGTCGACTTCTAGGATTTGTCATCTCCCACGAGGGCATCCGACTGGATCCCCTCAAAGTCGAAGCCATAGTCAATCTTCCTCCCCCTGCTACCTTACAACAATTGCAGAGCTTGCAAGGTAAAGCAAATTTTTTACGTTGTTTCGTTCCAAACTATGCCGAGGTGGCTAAAGGTTTTACACGATTACTTAAAAAAGATGTCCCTTTTCATTGGGATACCATGGCTCAAGAATCTTTTGAGCGACTCAAGGGTCTCCTTGTTTCTACTCCATTGCTTCGCCCTCCAAACTATCATCGTGACTACACCTTGTATTTAGCTGCCGCTGACACCACTATCGGCATGGTTCTTGTTCAAACTGACGACGATGACACTGAGCATGTTATCTATTATCTCAGTAGAAACCTTTTAGATACGGAAGCTCGATATGCTTATGTCGAGAAGTTGGCGTTAGCCGTCGTTTGCGCTGTCCAACATTTCTGTCACTATATTCTACTGTGCACTACTACTATGATTTCCAATTGCAACCCCATGACGTATATCTTGTCACGCCAGTTGCTAGGGGGCAAGTACTCAAAGTGGATTGTCATCCTCCAAGAGTTTGACTTGGAATTCGCTACCGCCAAGTCAAAGAAATCGCTGGTTTTTGCTGAGTTAATTTGCTCTTTGCCATCTTCTTCTTCGCCCTCTCATACAGAGGATCACATTCCGGATGAGACTTTGTTTCTCATCAGCACCCTCAACCCCTGGTTCGGTGACATCATTATATATCTGCAAACGTCCTCCTTTCACCCGGGCGTGTCTAAAGACGCTCGGTGAAGGATTCGTCATCAATCTCAACCATATTGTATCATTGGGGATACCTTATATCGCCCCGGCGCCGACTCTGTTCTCCGCCGTTGTCTTACGCACGAGGAAGCTGAGCGAGTATTGAATGATTGCCACTCAGGTGCTTGTGGTGGTCACATGTCCGGATATGCAACTGCCCAAAAAATCCTCCGTGCTGGCTACTTTTGGCCCTCTATCTTTAAGGATTGCATTCTTGTTGTCTGTTCCTGTCATGAGTGCCAGATATTCCAGCGGAAGATGCGAGCACCCCCCGCTCCTTTACACCCAGTTGTTACCGTCGGCCCTTTTGCAAAATGGGGCATTGATTATGTGACCTGTAACCCTCGCTCGGCCAGGGGGCATGGGTTTATCATCATTGTCATAGATTACTTTACTAAATGGGCCGAGGTGATGCCTACACTGACTGAAGACGGTCACACAGCGACGCAATTTTTATTCAACCACGTTATTTCGTGATTCGGCATCCCTCAAGCCATCGTCACTAATCACGGAAAGCATTTCCAGAATCATATGATGACGAAACTAACAACCCAGCTAGGCTTAAAGCACGATAGTTCTACTCCGTACTACCCTCAGTCCAATGGCCAAGTTGAAGCGATCAATAAGATTTTGGTTACAATGCTTCAGTGTACCGTTGGCATACACAATTCTAACTGGCATTTGATGTTGTTCCCCACTTTGTGGGCTTAACGAACCTCCGTGAAGGATGCCATTGGTTTCACTCCATTTCAACTAGTGTATGGACAAGAAGCTACCCTTCCAATCGAATGTGAAATCCCTTCGTTAAAATTAGCTGTCGAGTTACTTCCCAACACCACCCCTTTAGAAGAACGTCTCCTTTATCTGGAACGGCTAGATGAGACTCGTCGCCTAGCCAATTTGGCCATCGAAACACAGAAGAAGCGAGTCAAATCTCACTTTGACCAGATTGTACGTCCACGTTCTTTTAACGAGGGAGAATTAGTTCTGCTATACGATCAGGCAAACGATAAGCTAGGAGCAGGAAAGCTCGAATCTATGTGGCTAGGCCCTTACATTGTCAAGAAAGTTTTGCAAAACAGGGCCTATGAGCTAATTGATTATGAAGGAAACCCTCTCGCACAGCCCCGAAACGGGCTGTATTTGAAAAAGTACTATGCGTGATGCTGGTACACTTCATTTTGTATATACATGTACTCTAGCAAGTGTGTTGTGTATGTGTGTCAGTTTTAATAGGCTTGATTGTCGCTTATTGTGTCTTTCGCTTCTTGTGCAGATGTCTAATACGCCTTATATTGGTTTCGCTGATGGTGCCTGTCGTAGTACTCGCAACTTGTCCTCTGCGGCGTGGGTGATCTATGATCCTCATGGTGAGCTGATAGATCTTCAATGTGTCTGTTTGGGTCGTACCACTAATAATGTCGCCGAATATTGTGTTGTAATCGAGCTCCTCACTGAAGCAATTAATCTCAGTATTCGGGCATTGGTGGTAAATCTAGATTCTCAACTTATCGTCCTCCAGCTCAATAGGCGTTATTCCGTCAGAGACCATCATATTCTAAGGTTGTATCTACGTGTAAGATTGTTAGAAAGGAATTTTGAGTTCATTACATATCAACATATTCCACGACAATTAAACACATAATCTGATGCATTGGCCAATCATGTATTAGATAGACATTTGTGTAATTTGTAAATAAAACATTTTACAAGCAAGCACATGAAAACACAATAATACACCATCAACATATGTATATATATACGTGTGTGTCAAAATGTTTGCACCCCGCGCGTTACATAATCCAAAAGATAATACATGTCCAAAACTCATACAACCGCTGACAACATGTTCCTCAAAAACGTGCAAAAAGAAAACGTAGGCGTCTAATCACGGTGATGCTCATGATAGCATGTCACCGCTCGCACCAAACGTCTCAACAGACGATGGACGCGAGTAGATACTCCCACCGTGTGCCTCTGGTACGCTCTAGGCACATCCACCAATCTGGCATAATCTGGAATACCTCGAGTAAGTGCCTCAAGGTTCTGTACTAGATCGTCCTCACCCTCTACCTGAGGGTCCGCTGCAAGTTGTGCTCTCCGTACGTTATGAGGCAAGTCAGCTGGTCGCTCTGCACCAACATCTGCATACATATATAGACGCTGTAAGAGATATGCATGTATTAACAAAAAAAACTTAAATACATAAAAAACGTTAAAAAAACAAAGCGTTCTTACCTAGCTCCTCATCCCAGTCCTCTCCGGCAGGCAGAGGGAGATCGGGATCTCCAGTGAAATCCATGCCCGCATAGGGGTAGTCCTCGATGACAATCATCCGGTGACGGAGCCAAATAAAGAACTCGGGCCTCCAAGACATCTGCTGGCCCCCTCCTCCTCTGGGCATGAGTTCTTCGCATCGATGCAACCTCGGTTCCCGTAACACTGGATCTGCCACTATACCCCCCAGTACCCGAAATATCGGCAGTCGCTCCAGGAAGAAATTCACCACGATAGATCCATAGCCGAAATGTTTGTTCCCATCACGCTTACACTTGGTAAGCTACTGTTTGATGTTTGTTGTCACTACCGTGGCCCAATCAAACAGTGTAGGCTGGAGACACTCAGTGGCCAGCAGCAAATGATTTTTGCTAGCCTCGTGGGGTGCCTGTACCCCAGCTGTGCGGGTGATAGTGAATAAAATCACTCGTAGCACAAGGTCGGGCACCGTGTTAATATCTACTTTCTTACTGTTTGCTCCAAATTGTGCCCCAGGACAAACTCTTTCCATCACCTCCCCTATCTTCTCTCCAGAAGGTCGACTACCAGTCAAGATGGGTCATGCACCTCGTCGCGATAGTCCAGTGATAAAGTAGACATCGAAAACATCTAACTCCAATGTCTGGTCTTTCAGCCGAAATACCTGATCCTCTGTATCCCAAGCATCCACGATGAATCGCAATAGCTCAGGTTGTGCACGTAAATATGAGGTGTGGAAGAATTTCTTCAAGCCACAGTCTCTCAGAGCATTCATACAGTCATCATCCTCCATTTCCATGGCATCCACGGCATTATGCTCCCGTTCTTTCCATTCTAGAACCATTCTGACAAAACCCTGCAACCAAAGGTGAAATTTCCATCATTAGATCATTGATGAAACCTAAACTGGAAAAAATTTGCAATTTCAACGGTCAAATTTGTAGCAAATTGAGATCGCGCGATTGGCGTGACTGTTCCTAAAAAAGTCGCGCCAAGGGCGCGACCCCTTTAGGCAAAAAACACCATTGGCGCGGTCCCGCGCAGGAAACTCGCGCCAATGGCGCAACCCTATGAAATTGCAAATCCTCTTGCAGGGAGCTAAATTATGGATGAAAATCTACAAAAATGGAATGAAAAAAGAGCTAAGGATGAGGCCTCTTACCTGTTGCAGACGGCGGCTCGAATGATCTCCTGGATTGATCACAATCAGCAGTTGAAGTTTGCACCAAAAACCCTTCAATAGTAAACTCACAATATAAAAAGTGAAAAGTAAGTTTATTTTTTACCATATCACTATTTATAGCATTTTTTGACCTAAAAATACATTAGAAATAGTATTTTTGAGATATTTTCATGTCGAAGTGGGTTTTACGTTGTTTTTGTATGATAACAGGGGTTGGTGCAACTCAACGCAATCAAACGAGCTCTTTTTCAACTTTTTCAAGCTCGGTAAAACACAAGAAAAGGTTACTTTAAGGTCTGCTTTCAGCTCTTTTCCTGACCTTTTAAAGAGGAAAAGATTGCCGAGTTATTCCTCTTGGCTCATTAAATGTTACTAAGGGGCGGTCGTTTTAAGTTCTTTTGTCGACCGTTAAAACATAAAAAGATTACCGGGTTTTTGTCGTTTCAAACTCGTTAATGGTTACGAAACGACGTGGTTTTGATCGCTTTTTTACCTTTTCAGGTCGAAATCACTATTTATGAAAAGTACTCCTCGATTGTAATGGTCG
>APFE030505944.1:153087-185766 GCA_000404065.3 Pinus taeda
TACATGACTCATTCACTGGATGGTTGCGACCATACCTGAGTCAATTCATTGATCCTAACCAGATGGTTGCGTCCATACTACGAATCTAGATTATCATGTACTCTCTTATGGATGGCTGCGACCATACCACGTACATCATGTATTTGAGCTATCAATTGTATCTCTCAATGCAGATTCTCGGCGGCAGCTATATGTGTTCTTGTAAAGCGTTTCACCCCTCTCTCTCTCGGGCCTCATGCTTTAGGGGGCATCTGTTACACAGTAATTTGTCACCATTGGTCACCGTCCCTGTTACCCTTGTTTTTGTACATTGGAGGATACATTCTGGGACCTATGAGCAGTGACATAGCCTAAAAACACTTACATTATGTTCCCCTGAGTATGTACTTCATGTTCCCTGAAGACACCTTCTGCAAATTATCCCTGAAAAAGTGCCCTTTTTCCATTGGTGCAGGTACACAGTGTCTTATCCGCGCCAATCACTGAGATCCTCAAAAAGGGGCGCGCCCATTGGCGCTCTTTCCTAGAACAACACTCGCGCCAACTAAGTTTGGTAATGATTTTTGGTAAACGCACGCCCGTATGTTTTTTCCCTTCAGATCATGAAGTCTTTTGAGGGAAAAATCCATCTGATAGAGGTTGAGAGTCATCATCTATCCTTGACATCTATCCTCAGTAGCTTTTCAGAGATAATGCCAATCCACAATGGGTGTCCTGGTGCATTGAATCTTCCTCCCTTCTCCATTTATAAAAGTTTGTCCTCGTGCATTAGACAAGGGAGTTTTTGTGAGTTCTAAAGTAATGCTAGAGTGATAGTAAGAGTTTTGAAGCATAGGGAGGTTATGCTGCCAGAATCCTGAGAGAGAGAAGGTCTATTGCAAGGCATACATAGTTGCTCACGCAGCCAGAGAATAGGTTCAACGTCAGAACCTTGGTTGTATCTTTCTCTGCTTATTATTCATTAATAGACGACTATCATTATGGTTCCACTCTTATTGTCTTTATAATGATGATTGATTTATATCCTTTTTGACTGATATATAGTTGCATCTATTGGATTTTATGCTTGTATTTGTGTCATTCTTTGCATGTGCAGGTGTCCGTTCACGAGGATCGTGGGGATTGTGACCAGCCGGAGCAAAGGAACAGGAGCAACGACTCTTCTACAAGTACTAGCGTTGGAATCCAAGTAGGCCCTCATCATTGATCCTTGATTTGCAATTATGAACCTGCGTGTTAGCGTTGTTTGATTGTTGCTAGACCCCATTTGGGCTAGTGGGATCGCCTCTGTCCGCAGAGGGGATTTACCTGTTCAACACCAGCCTTTGTGGACTTTCAGGAGTCTGCAGACTCTCGGATGTCTGGATAGGATTATCAGAGGAATTTGGATCAGATCCTTGAGGTGACCAAGAATCTGATGGAGGCGAATGAGAAGACAAAGGTTGGATACTCAGAACAATCCCAAGTTCAACACCTTGATCCTCAAGCGATTGAGGAAGTTCCAGATGAACTCCTTGGGAGGACCCTTCAGTATCAGATAATGAAGGGGAACTATGCGATTGACTTAATGGTTCAGCCATGGTGGCTTCCCCTCAAAAAAAAAAAAAAAGGAAAAGAAAAAATTCGATTAGGGCTTTAACAATCTTGAAATTGACAAGGACTTACTCAATTTGGTCTAAGAAGCAACTACTTTGGATTGACATGTTTACCCTGGGCAGTTAAATTTTAGAAATAGAAACATTTCCTTTTCATCTTTTAAGAGTCGAGAAAAGGGCAAAAAAGTGACTCTAGTCACTTTAAATAGTTTTGCGAGCTTGAAAGGACAAGTTTCTCAATGATCTCTTCAAATTTAAAGAGTCAGAAAAGATCAAATGACTACTCAGGTGAATCTAGGTAAAAGGAGTACCAATTAATGGTGAACTGCAATATACACCTTAGCCAATAAATTGACCAAGGACTTGATAAATGTCTAGACAATCTCCTTGAATGTAGTGTTTGGTGTATCACGTTTACAGGGCGACAAAATCAGCTTCCTATGGATAAGGGATTGCAACATAAGGGGGTCTCCCTTTATATATGCGACGGTAAGGGGAGCACAAGTCTGTGCTAGTGTTGTCTAATGCTGAAGTGAACAACAGATGCTCAGTTTTTAAGATGTCGTAACACGTTTCTAACCTAGAAAACTAGATATGATCATTAATGTTTCAAATGCTCCTTACATTAATTGATAGATTTTAAAGTTGATCTTGTAATTATGTCTCAATTTCAAGGCCTTAACAATGTTATTTTTTCCTAAAATGCAAACTAGATGATGAAATGAAATCCTTCAATTTGATGAAAGCTATCTATGTGGGGAAGAAGATTACTCAGATCATGCATCAAACCAAATGAAAAAATGCACCCATGACACTCTTCAAATGCTAAATGCAAAATATGAAATCTAATCTTTCATATGATAAGAAAATTCAATGCTAAAACAAATCTTAAAGAAAAATTTCCTTAAGATATAATGATGATTTTTCTCTTTTTCCAAAATGCAACTAATGTAATCTAGTGCAAAGGAAAAGAGAATGCAAGCAAACCAAGAAGTATGAAAATCTCTTTCACATCAATGATTCGAATGCAACACAAAATGCTTCGAGAACTAGGAAAATAATAACACTTTCGTTTTCAGCTTGAAACATAAAATACTTCAAAGAAAACACTTTCTTTTAATTCCAATGAGACAATCGATTGTAATCTATCATTCGTCAAATGAAGATTAAGTAACTTTCACTATATCCACTAATGAAAACAACTTAAGGCATAAGAACCAAAAAGTAATCTACAAAGTACGTATGAACACACAAAGACTCTTTAACATAGACAACTGATCTCTGATGGGAAGACCAACAAGTGTACAAAGGTTGACCTAGAAAACCTAGAACCCAAAAAGGCTAATCAAACTTCAAGGACACTCGAGCCAAGTTAAAAGAAAATTGCAATTAGACAATGAGAGAGTCAATGAAAAACACACTGGTAAACCACAGGGAGAAGACAACTAGAACTGAAAATCAAAGAGAAAACCCTAAATTTCTTAATTTTCTACAATCATCGCACCTGTCAGGAATAAAGTAGCAATCATCGCTACTGTAAATAAAAAAACCTGTGATATCATCATGACTGTCAGAATCAAATCCGATATGGTTGAGAAAAACAAAAAATAAATCCAAAATTTTCAAAAATAGCTCAAGTTAACAATCTTCAGGCATATACCAAATAATGACATTGACTACAAACAAGCAAAGAAGTCTAAAAATCAATGGTTGATCAAACTTGTCAAAATACAAGGTGAAAGAAAGGAAGGAAAGGGTCATAGGCTCCCCAGCAGAGTCACCATTTTGTTGAAAAGGTTAATCCTCTTTGCAGACAAAGACAATCCCTCTAGCCCAATGAGTGGGTCTACCAATTAAAAGGACAAACAACTAGACATCTTCCTAGAATATTATTGAAAAGTAGAACAAGAGAGAAGGCCTACCTTACTCTGATGCTAATCTGATTTCCTTTGTTGAGAACCTTGAACCGCTTGTGTCATGGACTTGGTCTTACTTCTTTCAACACTTATGTACCTGCACAAGTGACCAAGAGACAACAAAGCATACCAAAACCAATAGAAAATCCAATAATAACCTATTTAGTTGATCAAGGAATGCCAAACCAATACATACATGAACATATATATTTTGGGAAGATGAACCAATAATTTTATTATTATTTAAAGAATAAAGGGGAAGCTTACAACCATAGCCTTGATGTTGAAAGGCTCTCCTTGAATGGTAATCCAAGTCCAAGCCAAGAAACTCTCCAACACTCCTTCTCCAAGTCTAATGAATAACCTCTAAGAACAAGCTCAGCATAGGGGTGCAAATGGACATAGATCAACCATTTGGGAATGGTAGAGGGGGAATTTATAGGCTGGGAGAGGTAGTTAGGCCTCCTCTAAAGATAGGATTAGGCCCACATCTTAAGGAGGTAGCTCATAAGGATGAGACCAAGAGGTCAAATCAGGAGGATTCGACCTCATCTAAGTGAAACCACATCCAACTCGCAATTCTGGAAGCTTCGAGATCATGAAGCTTCTCATCCTCTTTGGGGAAACTTCCTTTTTGAGACCATCGTGAGTATGAGAGAGAACAAAGTGATGCCATCATTTGCTTAACAAGGTGTAACAAGTGATCATCACAGTTTTGAGCTTCATAAGGGTGATGACTCTCATTTTAGGGTTTCATGAGCCATTTCTTCAAGGAAAGCTCCAGATTTTTTCTAAGTAAAGTTAAAGGAGGGATCTAAGTTATATACGTGGATGAGTATACTATATAATGATCATGTTTTGGGCACTTCAGGCTATGTCATAGGGAAGTGTAGGAGGTGTGACAAAATATTGTGTAACAAGAAGCAAAGGAATAGAATCCACGAAATATCAACATTCCAGAGACCGAGGGACAGTGTGAGGTTGAAGGCCCCAAAGCATCGAACCCTAATATAATGGAACCTCTAAAGACCAGGCAAGTAAATATTGGATCTGAATTGCAACCTAAGTTTTCAAGGATAGGTGATTATTGGGATGAAGATACAGTTGATAAAGTTTTGGAGCTACTACGTGAGAATTAGGACTTGTTTCTTACCAAGTTCTCAGATCTGAAGGGCATTGTCAGAGATCTAGGTGTAATGAAGATAATCTAAAGCCTGGTGTGAAGCCTGTAAAACAGAGACCCTACCATCTAAATCCCAAGTATAAGGAGAAGGTGCGTAAAGAACTAGACAAAATGTTAGAGGCTGGAATCATTGAACCAGTAAAAGAGTATGATTTGGTGAGCCTTATGGTTGTTCAGGAAAAGAAGCAACAAGGTGAAATCAGGATATGTGTAGATCTAAGAAAACTCAATGATGTGTGCGTTCATTACCCATTTCCAATGCCATTTACAAATGAAGTTTTAGAGAATGTTGGAGGGAAGGAAGCCTATTCGTTCACTGATGGGTTCTCAGGGTACCATCAGATTTAGATCACGTCGAAGGATCATAGCAAGACTACCTTCGCGACAGAGTGGGGATGCTTCTAGTACACAATGATGCCATTCAGGTTGAATAATGTGCCCATAATCTTCTCAAGGGTCGTAAATGTAGCATTTAAAGAATTCATCCATAAATTCTTAGAAATATATTTTGATGATTGGACAGTGCTTGTGTTCATAAAGTGCCACGTTGCAAGTCTGCGCCTTATGTTGGATACTTGTCACAGATACCAAATTGCCCTGAATTTGAAGAAATGTATCTTTTAGGTTCCTTATGGGATATTTCTAGGTCATGTGGTATGCAAGAAAGGATTAATGGTAGACTCTGCGAAGATAGTTGTTGTTTTTAACTTAGAGGCTCCCAAGAATGTAAAGCAATTGCGCGCAACACTGTGCTACACCGGATATTATAGGAAGTTTACAAAGTATATGCACAGATAACTATGCCAAAGGAGAAATTACTGAAGAATGACATGAATTTCTACTTGGATGAGGAGTGTCAGCACAGTCTACATGTATTAAAGGAAAATATGGTGACTCCACACATTTTAGTTTTCCCAAACTGGAAGAAATAATTTCATGTTCATGTGGATGCCTCCTACATTGCGCTAGGTGTGGTATTGACCCAACCAGGTGAAGGCGAAATTGACCACCATATAGCCTTCGTGAGCAGGAAATTATCAAAGGCCGAGAAGAACTACTCAAATACAGAGCACAAAGGGTTAAAAATGGTGTACGCACTACAAAAATTTTGACATTACCTGTTGGGCGCGCATTTCAAGATGTATACAAATCACTCCGCTCTCAAGTACCTAGTCAACAAGTCTGTGTTTGGGGGGAGATCTGTAGGTAGTCATTGCTTTTTCAAGAATATGGTTTTGAGGTAATTGTGAAGCCTATATGATTGAATGTGGGACCAGATCATCTAACTAGAATTGAGACCGGCGAGGAACCAACTAGTTTAGAATAAGGGTTTCCGGATGCGCAACTCTTTGTTATACCTGTCGTAGATGATAATTTTGATGATCTAATCCAGTTTTTAACTACTGACATAGCCTCGAAAGGATATTTGACACAACAGAAAAAGGAATTGGTGGTCTGCACAACTGATTTCTTTGTAATAGATGGACACTTGTATAAGATGGGCACTAATGAAATATTATGTTGATATGTTCTAGAGAAAGAAAGATCCAGCATCCTCGTTGAAGCACATGAAGTGGTGGGAGGACACTATGCAGGAAGAGAAACCACACATAAGATTTTGCATGCAGGACTGTGGTGGCCGATGGTGCATAAGGATTCTAATGTGTATTACAGGGCATGCAATGCTTGTAAGAGGAGGTGGAAGCCATCGCAGAGGGAAGAACTACCCTTAAATCCATAGATTTTGTTGCAGGTGTTTGACAAATGGGTGATTGACTTTGTAGGTCCGATATAGCCACCAGGGAAAAAGACGGACGCATGGTACATTATTACTGCGATGGAGTATTTGATGAGATGGGAGGAAGCACAGCCGTTCAAAGGCTGTAGTGCTACTACAACTACGAAATTCCTGTTCAAATTTGTCTTGACTCGGTTTGGGTGTCTTAAGATATTGATGAGCGATAGGGGTACACATTCTTAATTAAAACAATTGTTGCGGTGCTTGAAGAATTTCAGGTTTATCATCAAAAGAGTATGCATTGTCATCCTCAGGCTAACGGTACGATTGAAGCATTCAACAAGATCTTGGAGAATTCGTTGATGAAGGTCTACAACGCGAAAAGGAATGATTGTGATGTATGCATACCAGCAATCCTATGGGCATATAGGGCAATAAGTAAAAAGTTGACTGTCAAAATTCGTTCAGATTGGTCTATGGGATAGAGGTTATGATGCCTATGGAGTATATTGTGCCGAGTCTACAGATTGCAATGTTGACTGATATGGTAGATCATGATATTATGGAGGAGCACCTCGTGCAGTTGCTGAAATTGGAAGAAGACTGGTTCTTGGCTGGATTTCACCAACAGGTACAAAAAGAGTGTGAGAAGGCCTAGCACGATCGACATATTAAGCTACACACCTTTAAGGTGAATGATATAGTGTTACTTTATGATATAAAGTTCACGAAATTTCCTGGAAAATTTCAAATACATTGGCTAGGTCCCTATGTAGTCAAGGAAATTACAAAGGGTGGCACAGTTCAGCTCGCGAAGCTGAATGGGGAATGTTTTTCGGGTAAATTCAATGGAATCCGATTGAAATTGTAAAAAGGGGATCATGCCCTTGTGCAATGACTACATGATGGCGGCATAGTCTTAGTACTCCAGGAAAGTGCAAGGAAGTGTGGGATTGTAAACTACACTACCCGAGAAGTGGAGAAACAAAGTAGGGGGTTGTGCGATGGAAGTAGCCAGGGCACCAAGAGGAGCTGCGCCAAGAGGATTTGTGCCATGGAGGTTGGTGCTGCACAGTTGGGTCACAAAATAACCATCGGATGCATTGTAGATGATTGGATGGCGAAATTTATGTTAGAAGTAGCAGGTAGGCTACATTTATGACGCAAATCTTTGGAAATAGGCCACCAAATATGTGTTTATGATAGAAATTTGGAGGGAATGGTTGGACTTGAATTTGAAGTCCCCTATAAACCTAGCATGCTAGCCTCCATTAGAACACGTTTCTCTCTGAAAATCGATTGTGAGATTTCATGCTTTAAGTCTATGAATTGGTCTGATTGGGAAGATCTTTTCTTACATCTAGGGTTAGCTAACATGCCCAAAGAATTTCGTGAGGCTTTCTTGGAGAGAATGATAGCCACTAACCCTGCAGAAGCTGCTAGTTCTGAAGTTGCTACCTCTGAAGTCGTTGCCTCTGAAGTCGCACAAGAAATGGAAGAACCACCCTTTGTACCTATGACGCCAAGGTCACCTAAGCCTAAGTCGTCTACTGCTGAGAAGAAACAAAAGAAACCACAGCAAGTTCCGGTGCACCAACCACCAAGGAGAAACCCCCAAGATATTTGCCAAAATGGGAAAATGGATAAGTCCAAGCAACCACATGAACCCATGGATCTTGATGATGAAGAGATTTACAAAGGCATTGAGGAGTTGGATGCTAAAGGGGGTGAGCCTATAACTCATCTCCCAAAGTATATCCCTCCATGACAAGGTAAAGAAAAGGTACCGAAAGGTCCGTATACCGACAATTTTATGGTTTCTACACCATTGCTACCGAAGAAGGTGGTATTTGAAGGCGCGCTCTTAGGGCACATTCCTGCGCTTAAAATGGAAGATTGGGATATGGAGGATCATGATAAATTCCCCTAATTGGTGCCAGAATAAGTATTTGGTGAATATATACTATGAGGAGACCAAAGCAACACACCTGGAGCCAATGAAATGGGTCACAGGAGTTGAGCAGGTAGGATTACTGGATATGTGGTATGTGCCACATTTTAGTAGAACAACCATCAACACAGTCTATGTGAAACAATTTCTTACCCTCGTACATGATGGGTGTCTCTGGTTGGGAGAGCCCATCCCCATTACGCATATGTTAATCCACCGCATCACAATGTTGCCATACCAAGGGGTGGATCTAGTTAAGTTTGGAGGAAAGACCAAGGAAAATCAACTCACGAAAAAAATGAAGAGTGAATTTGGCTTAGTAAAGAAGTCGCATGGATATTCCATCTTCTCTATCACTAACAAGGTGATGCAGTTTTCTGCGTAGATCTTGGCTTGCAAGGTCATGAGGAAGTGTCGCACAGACAAGGTTCCAGCGCCAGTAATTTTTCTTACGACCCAATGTGCTTAGGGAATGTAGTATAATTGGGCGCAATACCTTTGTAAAGAATTTTTGCGAAGTGAAAGATGAGGGCAAGGCATTCCATTATTCCTGCCTACTATTTTTTATTTCCCTAGTCGCATGGAGGCTGCCAAAAGACAATCAATTCCCTCCACAGGATGCTGACATACCAGAAGTTGCAAAGTTTGCTTCGCTATGGGTAACAAAGGACCCTGTGAGGGTCATGGAGACAAAGATGTTCTGGGTATTGGTCGAGATGGATCTTTGCATGGTGATCAGCCAGAGGTTGAGGTTGTCACCAATCCTCTTTGAGCAGTTGGAAGCATATACAGAGTTCATGGTGGATTTTCACAATTTGTCTATCCACACGAGGAAGGATCCAAAGAAGACATGGTACAAGTTGTCTTACTTAGTGAGTGAGGCTGATGCACAAGAGATTGTGGGGAAATGGCCAGGAGAGTGGCTACATCCATTAGATATTGTCGCGAGTATGAGCAAGGCCTGAGAAACTTCCTCCATGCAAACTACAAAAGCACAGAAGCAGAAAGAGGTTGAGCAGGGTTCAGCTCGGGAGAAAGTTTCCCAGCAAAAGAAGGAAGTTGCGGCCAAGGCGGCTGTTGCTAAGGTAGTTGCTGAGAAAGAGTGCGTTACTAAGTAGACCATGGTCAATGTGGAGGAGTCCACTTCTAAGCACACTGAGGACAAAGGGGAATCTGATGTCAAATGAGGCGAGGGCGAGGAGAAGAGAACTCCCTTTAAACATAAGAAGTGGAGCAAGGAGACAACTTCCAGGCCTAGAAAGAAGTAGAAATCTGACAAGCACTTACACGTTGATCCAATGGTCCTAAATGATGGGGACTTGGATGAAATCGGAGACAAGGTCCGTGACACCACGACGAAACTGTGGATGTAGTTTGAATAATAGTACCTGCAGGATCTGGGGAATGTGAGAAAGGATTTGCACGAACTGTAGATTCAGACAGGATGCTTACAAGCAAGCGTTGAACAGGCAAGCAAGATTCAATTGAGCCTACAGCAAGCAAGAGCGACTGTGCTAGAGACAGATCAGACTCTAGATCTCAGAGTCATACCATTACTAGAAGGATCCCTATGTGCACAGACAGATGAAGCGAACACCCAGCTCGCATAGATCAAGGATGTGGGTGTCAACCTCTTGGGGTTGCTTATCGAGACCCTCCATGAATTACATCAAGGAGTATCCGAAGAGATCAAGGTCAAGGAGCAGCGTGTGCTACTAGTAATCAGTGAATTGAAGACCAACAACGAGCAGATATTCACTAAAAAAACGCAAGCACTCAAGGAGAAGGATGAAATGGACACGCGCAACTAAACCTTATAGGAAGCCATTACATAGGCATGTAATGCGCTGCCAGAACTCAACATTCCCGAAGATGCAACATCAGTAGTAAAGATTCAGAAGTTGGTTTTCGTGGTCAGGGAATCAAAGGAGGAAATCGGTCAAGTCTGATTTGAGTTACAGATGTAGATCTCTGAATTACAGTTAAAGTTGCAACCAACCACTCCACCAGAAGTCTGGGAGCAATGCAAAGAAGCCATCAAAGAGGGAATGGCCAATTTAGATGCAGCAGTCAAGGACTTCACAAATCTCTTTTAGCAGGAAATGGAACTATGGATGTCTTTGTAGTAGGACCCAACTGTGCAGAAAATTGGTACAGATATCTAGGAGAAGCAGCAGCAATTTAACAAACTCAGGGTGATTGTGCACACTTTGATGCCAATCCAGCGCTTCGCTCGATTGACAGAAGGAAAATAGTTGCAAACACAGATTGAGGAGTTGCAACGAAAAGAGGCCATATTGAATGCTAGGACACAACCATAGATAGAGGAATCTAGCCACCTCACTCTAGTAGTTTAGGAAAAATTGAAGACTATCCAGTAGACACAAAGGACAATAGGCCTCATGGTGGAAGGCCCTACTACAAATAAGATGGTCGAAGAAGTATAGTAGGCTGTAGTACAGGGTACTTTTGATTTGCGGGTCCTGAAGGTGGAGTTCTGCGAACTCCAGGAAAAGTTTGATGCTCCAATCGAGTGACTCGAGGGCGAGTCACCCCATTTGTGTTGGGGGCCTATTGGGATAGGGTCCCTGGGGTCAAATTTTGAGTATAAAATTAATATCTTTTTGTATAAAGTGTAAAGTCTACGCGAAATGTGGAAGTAGAGTGCAAAGATAGTATGAGTCAAGGGGCTTTAGTCCCTTAGGTAGGTAAATGATAGGACGTTTTTGAGACCTACCCATGGTTTGTGAACCATGGTATTGTAAGCGAAATGCTACATATATATGAGTCATAGCGAGTCTAAAGAAGTAACTTTTTGTGAAGAATATTTCTAAGGGCAAGAGGCTAAGGCAGGAAAGGTTTGTTTCCTGTACTTCGGTGAAAGGGGAAGGCTCCTACAGCTGAGTGCGTGGAGACCTTGGTAAGTCCATAGGCTGAGTGCGCAGGCCCCTGCAGCTGAATGCACAGGGAAAATAAATCTGTATTTGAGCGATTGTACTTAATAAAGACTATTTTGAGACAATTTTGATGCATCTTTGCCTTATCTATTTCTTCTGTAAAGTTTATGTATCTTCGCTCTATGTTATTATTTATATGAATTAATTCTTATTTATTGTGCGAAACTAGTAGATATGTAATATTTATGCATGATAAGTATAATTAAGAACCTTTGTGAAAATCTGGAATTTTTTAAAAGAGAATTACATTAATTATATGTTCGGAAGGGTTAGAGGTACATGAAGATAGATCTAGCCATAAGAACTACAGGAACCCATCACACAGGCCTCTGGATGTAGAAACCTGGTTCTTTCATCCCCCAATACTGCTTCGGGAGAGACTGCAGCCTGCGTTATGCAAGTTGTTGCTGAAAGGGCCAACAGTTAAGGTTTTGTTGTTTGGCGCAGATAAATTTGAACCTGGGTCAAGCCCCATCAAGCCAACATCTTCAAAATAGTAACCTATCTTGGCAATGGAATCACACCAACACACTAATTACGAAATGCTCATAAACTAATTACAAAATTAAAACCATGTCCAGTGAAAGTAGGACTCAGTTAACACACCCCAATGCTAACGAAATAGAGAAACCTATTCTAATTAAATTATGAAAGCTAGAATTGAATCCTTGGATACATAGAACTATTACTTTCAACTTGATAAATGAAATGCATACCTTTGTTTATTCCACACCAATCATACTCAACGTAGAATCTTAAATTCTATTCTAGAATTAACATTATTACTAAAAAAAAAAACCTATATTATTACACATTGAATTTCAATCCTAATTCAATCTCTCTCTCATTGTATTGTTTCTGAAATCAAATGAGTTTGAAACTAGATATATCTGAGCATTCTTATACAAACATGACACTACAAGATTCAGAAGCATACAGAGTATAAAACTCAATTCTTTTTTAGGTTTCAGTTATAAACAATCTTTTTATATATTCGAATTAACAGTGCTTCATAAACACCTCTGTATAATGTGATTTCACGAAGGAAATAGTGACATGCCAAAATCATTACCCAGCAAGACCTTGGTTGATCTATATCAAACAAGAAATAAATTCACCTTTGTCAATTCAGATCTACGTAACCAGAATATGAATTCAAGTAAAAAATTAATCTAGCAATTCAAAAACCTAAGTGATAATTCTCCAAATAACATTCACACTACTAACTAGTTAAACAAGCACAATCCTAAGATCTAGACTAGTTGTAAGACTTGTTTCCAGGTGTGGTGGGCCATTGCCACTCCTGGAGAAATTTAAATTAATTCAATGAGAATAAATTTAAAGCACAACCATAATACTAACAGCAAAACTTAATGATGCAAATGGATTATATTAAGGTTCAAGCGTCAATACAAATGTCATACTGAAATCTCCTAAACAGAGTATTATTTACAAAATAGATCAATAGTTCTTTCTGCTACCTCTCTTCTCGCTAGTTGAGATACAAAGCATATCAACCTTAATAAATATTAACCGATATGATCTAAACGTAACTAATTAACTATACAAAGTAAACAGTTTCAACATTAAAACTATTATAAGCTCGATGATAACTTTTTGTGAATGATCTTCCAAGTGGATCAGATTAGTTGGGTTGCATCCTGTTTTTGGGAAAACTGCTCTCCTTTTTTAGCATGAAAATGTTCATCCTTGATCACCGAAGATATCACTCGAATATTTGATGTTGTTGGGTTAAGTATAGAATCATGGATAGTTGTTATGTCTAGATTACCCGAGATATCACTTGAACTCCCAATGCCAAGTTAAGTATAGAATCGTAAAATAGAGTAGGGTACAGAATGGTGGGCAAACATTTGGATGATGAGTTGTTCGTTTCCATGTATTAGTCATGCAAGTGTCAAGACTTCAACTACCTGTCAACATACTCCAGGCCTACGAGTCCAAGTAATGACTAGTTAGAAATAACCCAATAAGCATGATCATATTAATCTACCTAAACTTAATCAAAAACATTGAAAATAGAGCTAAGTAATTGTTTTACCTCTAGTCACAAAATATCAAGGTTTGATGGTAATGGAACAGTATAAAAAAGTAAAAGGAGAATAGATATAGGTTTAAAATAGTAAAGAAATGGTTGCATGTAGGTACAAAACCAACGTAGTGAAATAAGGATCAGATTGAAGAGCTTGTCACAAGCTTTCCAATGGCACAAATGACACCTCAATCTGAGCTTGTATGTGAAAGTTATGGTCGGTAAAAGTTTTGGCCAACTTGGCCTTGTAGTAGTGCTTTTGTAGCAATTGGATACCAAAAGACACCCTGAGAAGTTGGTTGTTCCCTACAAAGGAATACAGACAATTTATTTGGTGTCAATGGACATGCATGAAGAACCAAAGCATTGCAAATGGTCAGAATAATGCATATACAATAATAAATTAAAACAAATAGGTAAACACAAATAATGCTTAATGAAGCAAACAAGTCAACAAAATTATGGAAAATGGCTTCCTTTATTGATTTTTGGTGGTAGAAGATGAATATAATAAATGAATATTAAACACTTGAAGATAATTCTTTGAGTTATGGTGTTAGTGTGAAATTTCTTGGAAGGTGTACCAAAAAAACTTCACTTAAGTCACTAAATGACAAGTGACCCTAACAACAATTTATGGCTACTTACGATTTGGATCTGCAACAAAAAGTGAAAAAACTACAATTAAAACATATACGGTCTAGAACAACAAACAGTAGTATATATATCCAATTCAATAACCCAAACGGAAATCATTTAAAATGAATAAATTCT
The DNA here is from genome assembly GCA_000404065.3 of Pinus taeda. Lineage (NCBI taxonomy): Eukaryota > Viridiplantae > Streptophyta > Pinopsida > Pinales > Pinaceae > Pinus > Pinus taeda. Next base: position 167,255 of record APFE030505944.1, read on the forward strand.
TTTATTAATGACACCTAGTAAAGGAGATCCACAAAAGGTTTTGCAAATCCCCCTTCATGGGATGGGTCCGTTGATTTCCCTGATGCTTCAGTAATCGATCTTCTCTCTCAATGTGTAAAAAACCCAACACAATGTGGAGAACTCAAATGGGAGCTCAAAAGAAAAGAGACAATAGTGGTGATGATGATAATGATATTGGTGAAGAATGAATGGAAAACCCTCCTATTTATAACAAAGTATAGAGTTAATCTCGAAAATGACGAATAATAAAATAATATTGACCAAATCAAGATCTAACCATTAGGAATAATTTATTATATTTTTGTAGAGGAAAAAGATATTTAAAATGGTCAAATACCTTTATTTAGAAATAATTAACAAATAAAATCATTTATTAATTATTTCGCGAGAATTAAGAATGGTGTGAAATTGAAATAATTATTAACTAGTGATTTAACAATTATTCCAATAATAGAAAGAAAGAATAATAAATAAATAGTGATTTGTTTAATTAGTCCTAGGGGATTTAGTCAAATGTGACCAAGAATAATTATTTAAACAATTATTTAATAATTATTCCTAGAGAAAACTAAATAAATAATGATTTATCTAATTATTCTCGTGGGTTTTTTTATTTTAATTAGAAAATAATTTAATAAAAAGGATTTACTAAATTATTTCTCATGGTGAACTTGATTTTACTATGGTAAATATAATCCACATGGTTATATTGATCCACCAAGTAAGAAATGGTGAGGGACATTTTTGGTGATAACAAGTCCCCCACCCCCCCCCCCCAGCCAACATATGAGTGTTAGGAGCAAATCATATGACTGAAATACATTGTAGGTTACAATTCCATGAGACACAAAAGGGGAGTCAGAGAAAGAGAGAGATAATTGAAGCAATGCAAGGATGGAAAAAAATGAAGGGGGTGAAACCTACTAAAATGATAGAAGTCTCATTTTATGTGGGAGTACATGATCTCAAATGAGGTGGGGGGGACATACCCATACCTGTCGAGATAACTGCGTACAAATAATAATGATGAGCCCAAAAATGTGGAACTGAGCTACAAAAAAGATACATGATATACTGGCATCAATGGGCCAGAAAATAATACCATGGATCCCATACACATAATGTGCCTGGAAAAAACATAGGTTAGGATTGAATACAATAACATCTAAGTACATAAGACATAATTCCCCTCAAGATGACATGGGGGGGGGGGGTTCTCAACCAAAGAGGCTTTTCTAAATAAGAAAGGGCTCTGAAGATCTGAATGGATCATTTGAAGAAGACATGCATGATCTGGGTGCTGCAAGAGACTGAAACTAAACCCATCACATCTGCAGAACTGAATCTGATGCTAGATCAACATCTGTGGTCATACGAGCATGTGTGGGGCTACTTGAAGGCCCACCCCCTCATGAGGTCTGAAACATATCACACGCACCTAGGAATCACTCGAACAATCGTCTAGATCACCAAACCATCAAGTGTATGAATCTCAATCATGTGATAAGGAGCTAGCATCGAGCACGTGAGAAAAAACCAAGTCAAAGGGAAATTATGATTCCCTTTGCTTGATCTGAGGCACCAAACAAAGATGGAAGTTGGAACCAAGGTACACCACCTTCTAGACCACTCTTATGGAATAAATGTGCTGAAGTTGACAAAAGAGGGCCTGCCAAAGTTAAGGCAATAAGGAATCCTTAACAACGGCAGGAGGTATCATAGTAGAGCTACTGATGGACTGGACACCAGGGATGATGATAGAAGGAAACAAGATGAGTGGCTTATTAATGACTTCCCAGGTCAAAGCATAATAGATATGGTTGACTTGACAATGACTGACTCAATTCTAGAGGGGATGGTCAATGAATCAACTGAGGTTTCGGCAAAGATGGAGCAGTAGCGGTGGAGGCCAAATATGAATATAATGGGATGCATGCGACACAAATATGTATGGAACACTATAACTAAACTCAAGGGGGCTCGGAATAGACTCCATTGATACAAGGGTGACTCATCTCAGATGCTCTAAACAAGGGTGACTTGATGATGCTTCCACAAAAAACATGAGTAAATGATGGTTACTCGTGACGAAAATTGACACGCAAGTAAACCAGTGCAAAGGTAAAGTGGTACCAGAGTATGGGTGGCTCAAATGAAGAAATTTGATTTTAATACATGGAAAAGTGAGACCTCATGGAAAAAATGGCTTCCTGATGAAGTTCTAAATTACAAAAATAAAATGGAGACCCATTATAGAACTCTATGAGAGCCTTCCAACAGTGCTGATGGTTTTCCAAACAAAGCTATGGTTTGATCACAATGGGCGACGAAAAAACTAGGGTTTTTCTAATAAAAGGTGTCTTTCCCCCAAATCCAATCCATTTGAATAGTGAGATGTGGAGAATTTGGAGAGGAGGGGAAGGCCCTAAACCTTTTGGAGATCATATCAAGAAAAACTGACCATTAGAATAAGGATTAGAGACTTTGAGGTAGGTGGCCTTACTCGTCTAAATATGGCCTTAATGCTTCTTGGAAGAATGGTTCCTAATGAAGAATTAAGGAGATAAAATATCACGGGAATGAACTACTAGAAGAGGTCTAGAATCATCCCCAACCACTAAGTCAAACTTGGGGACTGGGTGGTAACTTTGTTATCACATAGAGTATAATGTTTGAAGATATGGTATCAAGGATCTACGAGGTGCAATGTATATGGATCGTCAGAGAGGCTAGTAGGACAAACTATCCAAGGAATTAAAGGATAATTAACCATACCTAGATCATTGGGGTCTAGGCTAAGACTTATAGTAATCAAATGAGATGGTGGTCAGGGGTGTCATCATGCCCCCAAGAATGATATACTACTCCTTAACATGTAATGATGGAGTGGATTGATCAGGTGGGAATGATACCCCTTAGCTGGATGCATTTGTGGAGTGCCATTGTGTTCCAAGTGATCAAATAATGGATTCAAGCATTTGAACCTACTGGCACAAGATCCTATAGAGGATCAAAAGGAGATATAGGGGCATATGTGCCCCCCATTTTTGTATGGATAGATGAAGCATGTTATGGGCATATCGGATGTATTTAGAGCAGTGGACTCCAAACACATTTTAATGATGTGTTTCACCATTAGTTTATGTTATGAATGTCTTCTTATGGGAAGAACTAGTTGATGAAATAGGAGAAAGGGAATGGTGGATTGCCAATCTCATATGGCACTACATGTATGAATCAAATGGATTGAATTTATGGGTTTGCATACATGGCGTCATTATTATGAAGAGTGGCTTCAGATATAATGAATTGATGCTCACTTAGACAATGTGGTGGTTGAACAAAAACAATGTCTAAGGGACTAGGTTGTTGAGGTAAGATGGAGGGATGAGTAAGGGGATCATACCAAGAGTGATATAAAGTTATATGAGACTCTAAAGGTACTTCTAAATGGGGAATAATAATGGTACTAGAGTCAACACTACCAAATGCACTAGGAGGGTTGGGGAGATGATTCTCCTAGACTCTCAAAATTAGATGCCCCCTTACCCAAACATTGGGTGGCAATGTAATGGCCACAAAGTGGATGTCGTTCAAATTCATGAATTCAAAGAAAGGAGTTATTGAATGAATCAACCTCACCATGGATGAAGTCTTTGGACTCCACATAGTATAGGTCATGGGTTTGTTGAGGAAGGAAGTATGCATGATGGTGCATATCATCCCAAGGATAATCAGGGGTGGTCATGGCTTCCATGACTTCCTCATCTGAATGGAAGATGGGTGGATGGGAGGAAGAGAGACAACATGATGAAGAAGAGCTACTTGGGGCATCTTCATGAGAGACAAGGTTCACATATGCATCGTCAATGTTGGGAAACATATGACAAGTAGATGGAATATCGATCGATGTTAAGACCATGGTGTTCATCGAAGAAGGTTCAACAGAATCACAATAAGAAACATCAAGGGAGTTCCATTGCATCAATCTCATGGATGATGACAGGTACAAAATGGTAGTGGTACTATCTATCATCTCGACATTAGGGGGAGGGATCACATTGGGTGTTTGAGATACCTCTTGTTCTGGTGTAGGAGTGGAACTAGAATCCATAGGTAGAGGAGAGGTGGAATCACTATGAGCAGCCTCTAATTCACAAAGCACTTGATGTGTATCACGAAAATATTTGAGATGGGGATAGTGATGAGAATAATGGCCATAATTATCACAAAAAGCATAGGGGTGATTTTTTCTTAATGATATGTTCTTCTTAGTTGACTCAAGTAAGGTGACATGAACCTTAGGAATGTTAGAATCAGGGAAGGTATCAAAGACCACATTTTTGACATGAGGGAGTTCACGATAATTATTGGTGGCATTACCCACCACATTACACAGAGCGCATGGAGGAATGGGCTTTGGTGGCTTAGGAGCTGGAATTGTTGGGGATGCCTTGTCTTTGGTTCCCTTTTTTAGGGCTTTCCCCCCCTCACCATATGCTTTCGCAACAAGAGTAGGTTCCTATTGATGTTGTTGTGGAATTGAAGCAAAGGCAGGGTAGGAACAATGGGCTGGACCGGGGTCAAAGTAGTGTAAGGTTTGAGTTGATTAGGGGGAGTGTTTGCAGGAGGATCAATGTACCAGACTGGGATCCCCAAGGTAGTGTTAGGAAAACTCAACGTGGACAAAATAGGTGTAGAATAAACTCCAGGGGGTGGAAATAAGAATGGTATCTGACCAGAAGGATAATGGCCTAAAGGAACTGCTCTAAGATGGTTAATGCCTGGGGGAACAGTTTTGAGTGTAAAAGGATTACGAGAGATACCAACATAAGGAAATGATCCTTGAGGAGTAGTATCGAAAGGCTGGGTTGAGTTGGGAGTAGTAGGTTTGCAGAGGTGTTAGCTATTGTGAAGGCATACCAGACTGTTTATGGGAGGCACGTGATGCTTGGAGCATGCAAACACTAGATGAGCTAGGCTTAGAAGGAGTAGGTGGTAGACCATAATAAGCACTAGGCAGAGTGGAATATTTATAGACTCCAATAAAAACATTGGTGAGGGATGAGACGGTCTTATTTTAGTCACGTAATAGATGTTGGTATGAGGTGAAGTCTACGATTTGAGATCGTAGTACATCAACTGATCAATGGTGATGATCTTTCCATTGTGGGGAAAGCACATCTTATGGTGAACCATAGATGCGACAGCTGACATTGCATAGGTATAACTACGACCCAAAAGGATTTTATAGTCTAAGGGAGCATCGATGACTTCAATGCAATAGAGACATTCTTGTTGACAATAGTGATTGGACAATTGCGATATAAGCCAAGGGGTTGTGAATGATTACCATCCCAAGCACGAATATTGATGGTGGATGGGGATAGGTGTGGGGAACCAAGTCGCTTCCAAGCACTAGTAGCCATCACACAGGAGGAGGTGCCTTTGTCTATGATACATTGTTGAACAGTGGTGTTTCTAATGGAGACTAGTATTTGAAATGCAATGGATGAATGTAGGGGAGGATTTTTTGACTTGTCAACATGAAAGATAATCATATGATCATCTTGGGGAGCCACAGAACCCAAAGCAGAGAGTATAGGTTTATGTTGGGATGGGCATGTCTAGAGGACTTCTAGCATTACCATGGCAGCAGGAGATTACACCAAGTCATCTACTATACTATAGGTATGGTCGGCTTTAGTAGAAGCAACATTTCAACATAATGGACCTTTAAGGATCTTCAGAATAACCGCTACCTTAGGTGGAGGGATCTATAAGGTACCATTGGATGATGACAGAGGCGCAGTGAAAACTTGAGGTTGGGACTCAATCACTGACTTAGCAGGTGGCTTGTCATATTAGTGAGATTGAGTCTGGAGGTTAACTTGCTCAGTATTGACATCATCAGAATTTATCATAAGAATCTAACAATCATGGTGACCAGATGGTGGAGATGACAGAGCTGCCTAACCTTGTGTAGATTGCGAAGCAATGTATCCTTAGTGAGGAAAAGGATTGGTAAGCATTGTCGGTTGAGATGAAGTAGGAAGGGGAGGAGGATCAATGGGCTGCGGTTCTCGAGAAGTAGTTGCTTGAGCCCATACTTAACACGTCTGAGGTAAAATGGGACACTCATGCGTATAATGGACATATACGCCACAACAAGCACAAGCTTTTTTTGTACAAAGACCCTTGTTTTGCTCAGGTTGTCCCGCCTATTGTTGGGTTGTGGTATTACACTAAGGTCACTGAGGTGCAATGGGTGGTGGACCTTGGCTACCTTGATATTGATGGTTTCGATTACCTTTACCATTGTTCCTTTTCTTGGGTTTAGGGGGATTGGGTCCACTCTACTAAGAATACACTTGACCTTGTGGAGGAGGTTGTTGTTTTGGCATAGGGGGAGCAAGCATGTGGAGTTAGTGCGCTAGTGCCAAAGGGGTTGGAGCATTATGCGGTGCATACATACAGTAACGAAAAGGGGAAACATTGGGATAAAAAGGTGGTGCAATAGTTGGACATGGCATATGTTGATGTGGATGAGGATATGCATATGGCATTCTAAGACCTGGATAAGAGTTTCCATGTGGAGTATTGGGGGAGGGATAAATGTAAGAGGAATCGGTCCCTCCCTGAGGTTGACCATAACTCATCGATGGTGGAGCATATGGTTGAGGGTGTGAAATGGTTCCAACTATGCCATCTGTAGCATGAGATTCCCCTTATGCATAAGCACACCAGGCCGAGGCGGATTGGGGATGATAGTATAAACATAACTTGACTAGGAGTAGATCAAATAAAATTTTAAGGCTACTTGGAGCGCATGTTCCTCGGACTGGGAGAAGTGTGATGCAACATCTTTAGAAATAGGGGCCAAAAGCGATCTAAGGAACCAATCCATGTAGACACATTCTTTGAATTCAGGAGCTCTACATACACCCCTCCTTCTATGCCATTCCTAAACATGGTCGGATAGGTGGGTGGCAGAAGTTTGACAGAAATAAGTCAATAGTTCGTACCAGTGTCATAACAGAGAGGTAACTAGAAATAGGAAAAAAAATCTATGGTAAGAGTCACAAAAGTGGAATGAGTGGCTCTGGGTTGATCAACATACCACTTAGTAGTAGCTCTAGTAAGCGTACATTAGAACAGATGAATACAGATGGAGTCTTCAGCGATAGAATTGGATGAACACCTCATATGGAATGAGTGAACATGATTAGAGGGATCTTCTCCTGGATTACCTTCAAATTTTGGGATGTCTGAAGGGAGTTTAGTAGACATAGTTGGCCAAGTGGTATCATGGAGAAGAAGATCGTTGATGAGCTAGATGAAATTGGGGAGACTCAAGCCAGCCATAAAAGGAAGCAATGGAGGAGGAGTGACTAGACCAGTGGGGGTTTTTCTAGTGGGGTTACACTAGTTGGTACCTAGGTTACCACCCTAGTTTCCTACACCCATGTTGGTGCCTAACATGGTGGTGGTATGGGGTTGAGAAAACGCAAAATCAAAGGAAGAATTGGAAGAATCAGCAGAATTGGAATCAGAATGATGACTCGATGAAGGACTGGGAGGATAAACTCTAACTCGATGGGGAGGAGTAATATGTCCTAACAGGAATTGAGGGTGAATACCTTGAAGTATCTATGACTAAAGGGTGATGATATGAATAAAAGAGCAACAAAAAACAAGAAAACACCTAGTGGAGTGGTTCCAAGTGTAAACTAACTATATTAATGATGTTACTCTAATACAAGCAAACAAGTCCTATTAAAGAAAAAGACCTCTAGCCTATAGGTGGTCTAAATCCTCAAACAATCCTAAATATATTGTTTCATATGGCCTTCCAAAGAACTTCTACTTAACGGAATCCCATCCCCACAAGCAGAGTTGTCCAGAGAAAGGTAGGGTAGATAACCAACTTCTTCCCACAGCTAGTCCTATAGGGTGCTTTCCTAAGATTGGTCAAAGTGAATTACCTTTGTCCACAAGGGTGGTCGAGTCTTGAGCTTCTTGGTGATTAGGAAATGCACAGGATTTCCTGCCACATGTTAGGTAGCCCCAAGGAGACCGCTCGCACGATGACCTAGCCTAAGCCCCTGTGAATCTGGTTTCTAACGCACTTCAGCTTTGGACCATGGGATGGTGAAGGATTTTAAGCTCCCTAATATGTCAAATTCTATGTCTCAATGAAGGCGATTGATGGGTGTTATTGGAAGCCTATCCCATTGATCCTACACCTACACTACAAATATTGTTTGGCCCTGTTTCCCAAGTGGGCTTAATCTATGTGTGTTGATTTATTATGGTGTAGTGTTTCAAGTCTTGGCTTTTCGATGTTAACCAAGCTCACATTCGGTTAGGGTGTGAGTGAGCACAAATAATGTGTCAAGTGAATGAGTTAATTGAGCATGTTTTATGATGCAACGTGATGCTAAAAATAAAGTGTTGAAATACAGTAAATAGATCTGAAAATTACATAAAATAAATAGCCAATGAAGCACACAAAACCCCACCCACAAAATCTCTCAAGAAGCTAAGCAAGAGAGGGAAAAAAAGCTACTCAAAGACACATAAAAATTCCTAAAAGTCCTAATGTCAAGGGACTTAGATCTAGAGGCACTAATTTGTTGTAAATGGTGCAGACAAACAACAAAAATTAGAGGTGAAAAATGCTACAAAGGATAGGTGCGAAGCTATAAAACCTAGGATGCTCAAGGGGATCCTAAGGGGAAAAAGGAAAACCCAAAGTCTAAAGGGAGAAAAGGTAAAAGAAAAATATCCAAAAGTGTTGAACAGTAATGGATAAAAATCTAAAAATTAGTGGTTGAAAATGTTGAAACCCTAGACTCCTCACTCAACCAATCTCTTCCTAACAATGTGGAGGTGTACTCTAACACTAGTGGGGTTTTTACTTCCTCAAAGAGAAAAAATAAGATAATCTAGGCCTATGGGAGATTAAAAGCAGAGATGAAGTACCCTACCCAGTCTGCAAACAACACTCTCGAAAAATCTAAAAAAAATCTAAAAAAAAATTGGAAAAATACCAAAACGCACGTACTTGCCTAGAATAGTGGAAAACACTGTTTTTAGGCCAAATAGTGCACTCTGGAACACAGATCAAAGGTTGAATAGTGCGTTTTTCTCTTGGGACTCTCGATCAGCAAATATGTCATAATTTTTGCCGTCACTTGCTCAGCTGGTACCTGTGACTTGCAGAAAGAACTAGAAAAACTCCAGAATCCGAAAATTTCACAAAAAAGGAAATAATACTATAAACAAAAATTCAGAGGCTAAAAATAGTCGTAGAAAACCATGAAATTTATTGAAACTTCAGTCACCCAAGAATGTTTTTATTACACAAGTGGATTCGTTATTTGTTGATGACAAATGTAGCTAAAAACCCAGTGGAGTCGCCATTTGTTAGTGTGAAATTACTTCGAAGGTGTACCAAAAACACTTCACTTAAGTCACTAGGTGACAAGTGACCCTAACAAACATTTGTGGCTACTTACGATTCAGATCTACAACAAAAAGTGAAAAACCTGCAACAAAAACATATATGATCCAGAATAGAAAACAATAGTATAGATGTCCAATGCAATAACCCAAATGGAAAGACTTTAAAATGAATAAATTATTTTATTAAAGACATCTGGTGAAGGAGATCTACAAAAGGGTCTGCAAATCTCCCTCCATGGGATGGGTCCTTTGATGTCCTTGATGCTTCAGTAATCGATCTTCTCTCTTAATGTGTGAAAAACGCAACACAATGCGGAGAACTCAATTGGGAGCTCAAAAGAAAAGAGACAATAATGGTGACAATGATAATGATGATGGTGAAGAATGAATGGAAAACACTCCTATTTATAACAAAGTATTGAGTTAATCTTGTAAATGGAGAATAATAAAATAATATTGACTACATCAAGATCTAACCGTTAGGAATACTTTATTATATTTTTTGGAGAGGGAAAAGGTATTTAAAATGGTCAAATATTTTTATTTAGAAATAATTAACAAATAAAATGATTTATTAATTATTTCGCGAGGATTAATAATGGTGTGAAATTGAAATAATTATTAATAGTGATTTAAACAATTATTCCTATAATAGAAATAAGGAATAATAAATAAATAGTCATTTATTTAATTATTACTAGGGGATTTAGTCAAATGTGACAAGGAATAATTATCTAAACAATGATTTAATAATTATTCCTTGAGAAAATTAAATAAATAATGGTTTATCTAATTATTGTCATGGGTTTTTTTATTTTAATCAGAAAATAATTTAATAAAAATGGTTTACTAAATTATTTCCCATGGTAAAAGTGATTTTACTATGGTAAAACTAATCTTACATGGTGTATTTCGATCCACCTTGTTATAGGCCATTTTGTTTGTTGAAAATAGCAACAAGAAATGATAAAAATAGAATCCAGAATATTTCAATTTTAATTTGTCCTTGAATTAAAATTGTGAATTAAATTCCAATTTAGTCTCACCAGCTGCTTGGAAATAATTAATTAATTCATTATGGATTAATTAGTTGCAGAAATTTAAGTTAGAAGTCTTTCTGAAGTCATGCAAGAGTTATCCCTTAAATTAAGGAGATTATCCCTTAATTAAGGAGATAAGATTGAGTTATATTTGAGTTGTAATTAGTTAGCTCAGTTTACTAAGTTAAGTCCAGTTAAATTAGTTCCAAATTGTTTGAGGAACTAATTGTGAGTTATCAGTCAGCTGATGCATGCATGCACTCAACCAGTGTACTCAATAAACTGAAGATTCCCTCATCAGAAACTCATGCATGTCTATTCAGAGAAAGACCCAGTTGACATTAAGGTCAAGGACAGTGTACTATCAGTTGCATGTGTTTTCCTATAAAGGAAAATTATGCATGCAGTCAAGGGAAGGTTCCCTAAGGATTATGCAGTTCTAACAGGGTGTAGGATCAGTGTGAGTGATCAGTCTTACACTTGGTAACAGGAGGATCACCCAGAGAAATTGCATAAGGATATAGGAGGTTGGAAGGCAGAGGAGAAGACTTGTGAGAAGCTTTGATTACCTATGAGCATCCAGGAGGATTGTAGTGAGAGCTGGCTAGATGTGAGAGCTAAGGCTTTGTATAATCCTGAGATATTTCTACCTTGTATGATAATACAGATAGTGGGGTTTTTAGCTGAGGCTATCCCCTAAGTATTTTCTATGTTTCATGTGCATTGATTCTTCTCTGGTTATATGTGTTCCGCTTGATCTTACTCAAATCCTTTAAGCTTCCGCAAGTTTGATAGTAGAAGTAGATTATTGTATTTTGCTTTGGTATATTACATTATCGAGTTAATCTACAGTTAAATTTTCTACATAGATCTCAGAGGTAGATTTGTAGAGAATTTATAGGAAATTCTACATGGTATCAGAGCTGAGTTTATCGGAGCTGTGAACAGTATACGGAGAATGGAATTCGAAGTTTGAAGTTCAGGGTTGCAGGTGCAAATTGAATTCATATCATACTTCAAGGTTGGTCAATGGCGTTCTATGGCTTGATACTCGAGTATGCCTTAGAAGGCAGCTCAAATTACATAGCATGGAAAGATCGCGTGGAGGTTGTATTAGAAGACAACAGCTTGAAGGATCTCATTGATCAAGAAATCCCAAAGCCAGGTTCAACTAATCACAAGAGTTGGCTGAATGGAAGAAGTGTGTGGCGAGGGCAAGACAAATCATCCTTGAGGGAGTTCGAGACCATATTGTCTCGAGTCTCCATGGGAAGGATACTCCATATTCAATGTGGAAGACATTGAAGGACCTCTACCAGAACAGTAGAAACCAGAGGAAATTGGTGCTCAGGGATAAGCTTCGAAGAATCAAGATGGAGAACGGTGATATTGTTTCCACATATTTGAACAAACTCACCACCTGTAGAGATGAGCTTGGAAGTGTAGGAATAACTACTGTCGATGATGATATGGTGAGCCTCGCTCTACTTGGCGTTCCAAAGAGCTGGAATAGCTACCAAGGCTCTGTGAATGGAAGCAAGAAACTACCAAATTGGGAACGACTGTGGTCAGATCTCATGCAAGAGGAGATCAGGAGGAGCACACGAGATGGTTCTTCATCCAAGGATGATGAAGAAGAAAATCTAGCCTTAGCGAGTAAGGTAAGGAAAGGGAAGGGGAAGGCATCCCATTCTGAATCAAATTCTTCTCATGGAGGGAAGAAGGTTGACAAGTCTAAAGTGAGATGCTTTAATTGTCATAAGATGGGTCATTATGCGACTAATTACCCATCGAAGAAGTCCAAGAAGGGACACTCGGATGGATCAAAAGGTGAGGCATTAGCCTCTCAGTTAGAAATGGACTTCACCCTCATCACATGCATGGTGTCATCGATGATGGGTTGTGGTTTGTTTCTTGACAATGGAGCCTCATTCCACATGACAGGCTATAAAATTTATTCAGTACCTCGGAGGAGAAAGACCTCAAGATTCGCATAGAGATGGGTGACAACGAAAGGTTTAGTGTTTCAGGAGTAGGCATGGTTTATTTTCAAAGGGAGCATGGAGCTCCTCTCACCTTGACAGATGTGAAGCATGTGCCTGGACTGAAGAATAACTTGGTATCAGTCGTGATGTTGGAGGACAAAGGCTACGATGTTGTTTTTAGTAAGGGAAAGGTTTTCCTTAGACACATCACCATGAGATAGGTGAAGCAGATTGGTTCATGAGTCAATAATGTGTATGCTCTTGAGGTTCAAGATGCATGCAAAGCCTTGAGGAGCAAGGAAAATGTTAGAGACTTGGTGGTTGAGAGGGAGAGTAAATTACCTCTCAACATACAGTCCCAGAAGTAGTCTCAGACAATTGTGGAGAAGCCACAATTAGATAAGTGGGCAGAGGGATCACATGCAGCCATACCTCAAGGTGTGAGGTGGGGTGATGTGAAGTGATAGTTCCAAGAAGGCTGAAATTGGGCAGGGTCCATTGAGAGGTTTTATCTCATGGATCGTACCTTGCTACGGGAGCCCAAAGTACATAGTAGCAAGAGGAATTAGTGGGATTGATGCAGTCAGAGATCAAAGTGACAGAGGCTAGAGCAGTCAAATACTGAAGAGTGCAGAGAAGGATTTACAATAGTGCTGAAAGGCAGAGTCAGCCGAAGCGCAAAGTTTTCAGTTGACAGAGGCAATAACAGTTAGAGAATCCAGAATAGTCTGATTTTAATTTGTCCTTGAATTAAAATTGTGAATTAAATTCGAATTTAATCTCACCAACTACTTGGAAATAATTAATTAATTCATTATGGATTAATTAGTTGGAGAAATTCAATTTAGAAGTCTTTCTGAAATTATGCAAGAGTTATCCCTTAAATTGAGATAAGATTGAGTTATATTTGAGTTATAATTGAGTTGTAATTAGTTAGCTTAGTTTACTAAGTTAAGTCCAGTTAAATTAGTTCCAAACTATTTGAGGAACTAATTGTGAGTTATCAGTCAGTTGATGAATGCATGCACTCAACCAGTGTACTCCAAATAACTAAAGATTCCCTCATCAGAAACTCATGCATGTCTAGTCAGAGAAAGACCCAATTGAGATTAAAGTCAAGGACAGTGTACTATTAGTTGCATGTGTTTTCCTATAAAGGAAAATCATGCATGCAGTCAAGGGAAGGTTCCTTGAGGATTGTGCAGTTCTGATAGGGTGTAGGATTAGTGTGAGTGAACAGTCTTCACTTGGTAATACGAGGATCACCCAGAGAAACTGCGCAAGGAAATAGGAGCTTGGAGGGCAGAGGAGAAGGCTTGTGAGAAGCTTTGACTCCCTCTGAGCATCCGGGAGGATTCTACTGAGAGTTGGCTAGCTGTGAGAGCTAAGGCTTTGTATAATATTGAGATATTTCCACCTTGTATGATAATATAGATAGTGGGGTTTTTAACTGAGGCTTTCCCCTGAGTATTTTTTGTGTTTCATGTGCATTGATTCTTCTCTGGTTATATGTGTTCCACTTGATCTTGCTCAAATCCTTTAAGCTTCCACAATTTTGATAGTAGAAGTAGATTATTGTATTTTGCGTTGGTATATTACATTATCGAGTTAATCTACGGTTAGATTTTCTACATAAATTTCAGAGGTAGATTTATAGAGAATTTGCAGGAAATTCTACACTGTCGCATCTGATCATTGAGCCTTCTAATGAGATCATTCAACATCCTATTCCTCCTTGTCACCACATTCCACAAATCCCTAAGCATGTTCCCATCATCCCCCAGAATTTCAGCCCTGAACCACATCATCTAAGCCAGTTTTAGGACCAAGGCTCCCTTTATGCCTACTGGGGTGCGATCACCTACAGGTTGCTCCATTGTGGCTTGCGTTGGTCACTAGCAGGTTGCTCCCCTTTGTACCCACATTGGTTCTAGAAATCTAGGAGAATGATCAGGATTCCAAAAGCTTACCCTTCTAGGAGTTTCTAGAAGTTGTTTTAACTACTTACCTTTGATAATAATAAAAAATTGGATCCTATCCTACCCTACTTTGGAGCTTTCACCACTTATCCTTTGATCCTATCCCTCCATGAAAGGTGGATCTCAAACCTTAGATTAGTAGTTGGATAAGAACCCCCAACTTACCCTACTTCTCTATATATTCCTAGCCTTCTATGTAGTTGGGGGTTGGTTTTTGGAGAGTGGTTCTACCCTTATGTTGTTGTAGTGAGTGATTATTATCTCATGCATATAGGGTGATTGGAGGTGCATATTGTGAAAAGGAAAGGATACGTCAACAACTTGGAGGAGCTCTTCTACAAGGTCAACTGCTACTTATGGTTTTATTCTCCTTCCATTTATATCTATGCAAAGAATTAATTGTTTTCCTATATGTGATTTTGTTATTTCATAGATTTCAATACCATGTTGATCTATTCAATGAAGTACTTAAATGATACTACATAGATCTTGTAGTTTCTTGGCTTGTGTTATCTAACTGTGTAGGTTCTAATTTTGGCATTTGGAGCTGGAATTGGAGCTTCCAAGCTATAGAAGGAGTGAAGTGTGTGAAGGATTCTAGGTAGACCTCACTCAGTCATCTATTTACTTTAAGGAAAAGCATTGTGTTCCTTGTCTCTCTATTATTCTAGGTTAGCCACCGACCTAACAGAGATACTTTTGTCCACAATCGTAAATCATGTATACCAAATTGGAAACCATACTAGGGAACAGTTCATTCCCTTGTTGGTTTCCTTTTCCATTGTGCTTGCCTTACCTCTTCTTTATACCTTTACTATCCCACTCAGTCCTTAATAGACCTAGGAAGACCTTTCATTGAGTTTCACTTGCATTTTTGGTGTCAGAACTTGGATTTACTTTATCACCGCACCCTGTGCTATTGTAACAGTGCATTATAGTGCACCCTATCCTTGTTTTCACCTGCATTGTGATGCACCTTGGCCCTTTCAGCACCTGTTTGGGTCCCAGTTTGATG
This sequence comes from Pinus taeda, assembly GCA_000404065.3. Lineage (NCBI taxonomy): Eukaryota > Viridiplantae > Streptophyta > Pinopsida > Pinales > Pinaceae > Pinus > Pinus taeda. Next base: position 182,763 of record APFE030505944.1, read on the forward strand.
AAAAAAATTGACTTTTTATGATTTTCTCTCTGATTAACTTTGTTCTGGTTGGTCCTCCTTATGTCCCTGAGTGTGTCTTGGTCTCTCATAAGCCTCCATTTGGTTTTTTTTTTTGTTTTGAGTGCCTTTGATAAGAATTTTTTTATATTTTCCTTTGTTCTTGTCATTAGGTCATTAGCAAACTGAATTTTTTGATCATTGAGTGCTTGAAGGAATTGGTGTTTTATTCATTGTTCTGAAAATTGATTTTATCACTGATTAAGTAAATATCTTAGTTTTCATCTGAAAATTAAGAGGAATCCAAAATAAAAATCTTATGCATCATGCATTACATATAGGGATTTGATTTTGATTGGAAAAGTGAAGTTATAGAGATCAATTGTTGCATCACTTGTTTTTTTCATTGTTGATTAGTTTCTTCTTCCCCTACCTAGTTAGGGCTTTCGTTGTTAAAAGGAAAATGAAAATAGTTTTTTTTGTCATATTAGTTGCATCATAGGTTTATTGAGGTGACATCAAATTTTGAGCCTTGAAACCGAAACATAATTCAAGATCTATGCTAAAATTCATCTCAATTAACCTAAGGAGCATTTGTAACATTAACACAAACACATAGAGGTCTAGGCTAGAGATGTGTTCCAGCATCGTTAAATGTAGGAGTTTTCATTGCCTGCCAGTGTTGCATCCCGGGGATGAAATCTCATTCCACGTATGTGAGTGAATAGGATTGTACTCCATGTACCTTCAGTTATATTGGTGGCGCTCCACGCATGTAAATTATATGGGAACGCTCTCATCAAACGGTTATGCATTAGATAGCACTACTACGGACGAACTCCCACATACCATCGAGTATATTTTGGGAGTCCCTTATAGGTTTCTATCCATCCATAGGCAACAAAGTCAACCACCTTGTATACCGTGATACACCGAACACAACATTCGGGGAGATTACCTACACGTACGTTAAGTCCTTGGTTCGCCAAGGTGTATATTGCAGTTCATGGTTGCTTGGTAAACCTTTATGCCTAATTAACCCTTTGTTTTGTTTGTGTATTTAATTTCTAAAAATCAATTAATTGACCATGGAACAACATCCTCCCTTTGGAACAACTCCCTATTGAATCTTAGGTTGATACTAATGGCAACAGTTCCAGAGTCTACCAATCAAGGAATCCCCTCTGATGAGAATCCTAGTCCTTTTCCCTCTTTGGAAATATTGGTGCTCCTTATATGGAAACGTTGTCCCTTCCCAGATTTTCCATTGGTTTGTCAGTTTGGTTATTTTCAACCCCTATGGTTCTAAATGTTCAAATTGCTTCTCAACCAAGTTCTCCTCCACTTGAACAATATCAACGTCATGTTGATCCTAAATTTGACCCTTTGCCTTCTTCACTTATTGTTTTTTCATCCCTTTCTTCCTCTTCACCTCGTGAAAGTCTTGATTCTAATACCTAGGAAGCTAATAAGAAGAAGAATCAAAATAAGCAAGGGGGCAACCAAGCATCCATTGCTACAAATGCAACTAGTATGGAGAAACCTTCCAATCAGCCCCGCAAAGTTAAATTCCCTTGCATGTTATGTAAGGGTGACCACCTTCTTAGAGATTGCCTTGGTATTCCCAAGGTATTAGAAGTGTGGTCCATAGGCTCACATCGACCTTTTTTGTCAGCTTCTAGAGATCATGCTAGTGACAAACCCTTAACTAGTGATAGTAAGGTCCATGGGGAAAAGGGTAATGTCAAATTTCCCTGTAATTTATGTGAAAAGAATCATCCTATTCACCTTTTTCCTTATATGGATGAAGCCTCAAAAGTGTTGGAAAATATTACAGCTTCTCAATCACGACTTCCAGCTGGTTACCAGAAGATTTCTCCCATGTAGAAATTTTGAATAATTTAACACATATTCAATGGAGATTATCCTGATCATGTACTATTGCGGAAAACATACACAATACATAAGCTCCTCTACGTTGATCATCAATATAGCAGCATCAATAACAATAAAACATCAAGAGCATTCACACATTAACACAGTATGTATCCCGGGGAAAGCATCTCGCTATAAACCCCAACTATCTGTATATTAATGATTGAGTCATGTAACATTACACAACATAATACTTCTCACAAGTATCTCCACCTCTCTTACACACAATACAGCTCAGATCTGGCTCAAATCTCCTTCGCTGCTTGCCTACCTCCGCTGCTCAATACCTGCTCAAGAATTGATGATAATTCCAAGGAAACCACGTATTTACTTGGTAAAATCATGTGAGCACAAGCTACAATGTGGGAAAATACGTGGGCAAACTCATTGGCATACTCAATCCCTTGATTGTGTAAGATCTGATGCACAACTATAGTCACAACTGATAGCAATCTGATTCTCTAACACCTGTCCCTGCTGAACTGAACATGCACTGACATGCAACTGAGTTAACTGATGTATTCATTATTTGTATTATGAGTTAATAACTTGTGAATTAATTAATAACTAATTCACCCAACTCATCTCTAGTCTATTTTCCAGTTAGACTAAATAAAACCAGTTTAACAAAGCTAAACTGAACACAACTCCATCAACTGCACCTCCAGTCCACTAAACTCAACTCACTTGAGTTCTAACTGAAGTCCTGCATGCAAATATTAGTCATCCCATAGGTAACCACGTATTTCCCTCTGGGATCTGCATGTACCACATCCGTAGCTCATCCTGAAGTGCTCCAAGAGAATAAGACAAAGTTTATAGTCTAAATATTATTATGAGCTAATAATATTTGACTGTTCTATATTTAGACTGAGTAGTCACTCCGCTATGATCTAAAAATAGAAGTCCATATATTTTTTTCCAACTTGATCAATCATCCATAAACACAACCTGCAATCCATAGACATGATCCATATGTCTAAAAATAGACTTGCGCCAAAAATAGCCTGCGGGCCCACTTAGTGAAGGCGACTCTTTTCACTAAGCTCCCTCATCTTGTTGCAATCTCAAC